>JAVJIF010025710.1:0-50203 GCA_038442645.1 Agave tequilana | reverse complement strand
CCAAAATCGTAAGGATTGGTCCATCAAACTGATTGATGCCCTGTGGGCATATCAGACCGCCTACAGACTGTCCTCGGTATGTCTCCATATCGAGTTGTATTTGAAAAACCCTGCCATCTGCCTATGGAGTTAGAGCACCGTGCTATTGGGCACTAAATAACTGATTTAGACTTAGACAAAGCCGGTGATTTGAGAAAGCTGCAGATATCCGAGTTAGAAGAACTACGAAATGATGCATACGATATGCTCGGATATCTAAACACAGAGCTAAGATTTTCCATGATAAGTCAATTCATAGGAAAATTTTTGTCTTGGACAAAAGTTCTGTTGTACAACACTAGACTCCACCTTTTTCCTGGTAAACTAAAAACCAGGTGGTCAGGCCCCTACATCGTCCAGAACGTCTCTCCTCCTGGTGCCATTGAAATTTTCGATCCCAAAAATGGCAACACTTTCAAAGTGACGGTCAACGCCTAAAGCCATTTTTCACCACGGAGTCTGAGTCCACACAATGTTATTGAACTGGGTCTTATGACCCAGTCTATATGTGACCATGTAATTCCACACCATTCCCAGATGTCTCCTGAAAATCATTTTGGAACCTCCTTTGTAAATAAAAAAAAATGAATAAGTGGGACTTAGGTGCTAATATCACCTAGGGTTTTCATCTTTCCCTCCACTCCCTTTCTTTCTAAATAACCTAGGGTTGTAAATTCCTAGTTTCCATTTGGGTAATTTGGGGATTTCGTCCTTCTCAGCTTCCTATAAATATCCCTCCTCTCGTGTTCTCCTCAATACCCTACTTCCAATCTCAGATCTGCAACAAAACATCCAGCGCGCCTTTTAAATTTTTCTGCACCCCCTCTATCCACCATCTGGCCGCGTTTCCACAGCCTCTGCCGCACTTCCGCGGCCACACTGAAGAAGCCGGGCCGCCGCCAATTTCCCTGCAGACGCGGCCATCTGAAGATCTCCGATCTACCATCTATACCTCTGCTACCATCACAGATTGCTCTTTGCAATCTCGTTTGAGTTTTCCCCCCACGTAGTCTGGGGAGGTTTACGTACCCTTCTCATTGCTTCCTATTATTCCTCATGGCACCATCTATTTTCGCTGAAAAAGATTTTGCTAGAATACTTAGCAATGTGAATGGTTATGAGCATATATTTTTAGATCGTATTCGTGCGTGGGATTGGTATGCATTGATATATGATAATTCCGATCACGAGGCTTATTACTGTCCTGAGCTCGTCAAGCTTTTCTACAATTTCATAGATCACGCCTCTGTAAACTTTGACACATATCAAATCTTGGTGCACATGCCCACTGGGGATTTATTGTCACGCTTCTTCTACTGGAAGAACTCACACATGTCCCTTGCAACCCACATCATAGCGACACCCCTACCTTTAATCGATTACATGACTGTCATGGGGCTCGCTGTACGGAACAAGATAGGGGGCTCAAAGCCAGTACTACCTTTAGAAACATACATTGCGATGGTCGCTGGATTCAACGCAACATTTTAGGGCTGGACCACACAACCTCCTTTAACAGGCCGGTGCTGCAGATTATAGACGACCTGATGACTCGGCAGCACACTATCTGTATCAACAAGATCATTTTTCATAGTATCATCACAACTCCTCCCCACACACGCGGTTCAAGTACTCGCACCCCGTTTTGATCACTCGTCTGTGTAGGACTTTCTTACCAGATGCAATTTTTTGACTCATATGATAGGGTGTTTGTTACACACAAGAGAGGGTGACTAGCGCTTACAATAGTTGTCTTCATGCAGTTTGGACTCCTAGTGTCCAATCCGAAGATGTCCCTGTGGAGTCCTCTTCGGAGGAACTTTTAGAGGAGGAGGATGAGCCGGCTTTTGGCAACAGGACCCCGCAGCTGATTCACGCGCCTTCATGTCTACTATTTGGCGAGGCATGAAGAAGATATTTCGGGGACAGATTCGACTACGCAAACAGGTTGCGGAGCAAACATCTCGCCTAGACCGCATTGAGGAGGGTCTGCGGCGATCACAGTCGGCTGGACCTAGCACCACCGCTGGTCCAAGCCGAAGGCGGGGTGATACCTTTCTTTCCTATTTCATGCGTATATTATTTTGCATACATTGAGGACAATGCATGGGATAGGTATGGGGGGAGATACTAACATAACTTTTTCTTTTAGATTTCTAGGTATTTCTCTTTTCTTATATTTCTCTTTCTTACTACATAGGATTTTTCTAGACTTTTTCTTTTAGATTTCTAGGTTTCTTGTTTCTTAAAAAAAAAAAAAAAATAAAACAAAAAATAAACATAAAAATATTGATCCATTTCTTTGAAAAGAATTAACTTGATCTTAGTATTAAGGAATTCTAAGCTAAGATTTCTTAATATAAGTCGAAATAAAAAATTTTGTTGGATCTTTAGTTAAGAAAGAAAGAATAGAAAAGACAGCTAGATTTTGAATTTTTTCTAAACGCTATATACATTTGCATATTGAGGGATTAATCAAAGACTTAGTACTTTGTTTACATAAAAAAAACATATAAATAAAAATAAATATATATATATATAGATATTCATAAATAAAACTTGATCACTATTAAGCTGGTTGGTTGTACCTTAAGAAGCATAACCAGTCGCGCCTAAAAGTGGTTGAGTCCTTAGCATTCGTGGCCTAGTTTACTCGAGACCTTGAACCTTAGGGATGTATCTTCATCTGGTGCCCTAAGACCATCTGGTCTGGGAGTCATCGGTAAAAGGCTCACTACATGGGTAAATTAGAAAGCCTAATGAAGCTAAGAGAATGTAAATATATACTCTATAAAAAATATATGTGTGTGTGTGTGTGAACAAACGAACTAAAGTCTAAGAAAAATCCCTCATACATATGTATATGTGTTAGACCTGATACAGAATCCAGTTTCTCTCTATTTCTTGGAAAACTTAACCTAAGTTGAAAACAATATTTCAAATGGAAACTTATAAAAAAGAAGGAAAAGTTTAGAATAACCCTAAACCGATAGATCACATGAAATTCTTGAAGAAATGGATCATAAATAAATGTTTCTCTCTTTTCATGACATTTTCTTTTTGTTTGGGATTTTGTGGGTGCAATCCGCTGAAAACCCTCAGGAGACAACACTCCTCCTCTAGGGTAACCTAGAGGTTTAACAGCTTGTTGCACGAGCTCAGTGCAATCGTGTCACCTACTAAAGTGATGTAATAATTTAGTTAGGTTTTTTCTTTTTTGCTTATTTTTGCTCAGGGACGAGCAAAAGCTAGGTATGGGGGTGTGATTGGAGTCATTTATGCATCATTTTCTACCACCATGCTATGCTTTATCTGAATAATAGTTGATTTTTACTGCTTTTTTTCTCTTTTTTTTCAGGTCCAATGTCTAATGGAGAAAGAGGCCCAACAATTGTGATTTTTGAGGAATTAAAAGAACATTTAAGAAGCCCACAAGAGAAAAACCCAAGTCTGAAAGATCCAAAACGTATTCTCAGTTTCTACCAGATCCAACTGGGGATACGAGATGCAACAGAAAGGCACAAAAATCCGCTAGCGCAACGGCCAAGAAATGGCCGCGGAAACGCGGCACTTGCCGCGGACCCGCTGCAATCTTTATGCCGTTACTTTAGCGTTTGATCCGGAGTCGAAGTGGGATGGCCTCCTCTCATGAAGACTATAAATAGACCCCTAGGGCCTCTGTAATCAGGGAGGAGAAAAGAACATTATTTTTATAGGGAAATTGTTAGGTTTCTCTAGGTTTTTTTTCTTTTTAGTCTCTTATGTAATTTTCTTTTTCTCGTTCTAGAATCCAGAAAAGAGAGAGTGAGAGTGAGCAATCTTTGTAATTGGATACGGTGATAACGCAATACAAGGATCGAGCTTTCAATCTTCATCTTCTCTTGTTCTAGTGCATTAATTTTCTTTTAAGCTTTTACTTTCTTTTATTTCACTTCTACAATGAACTGTTTTTTGTTCTTTATTTCTATGTCTAGCTAATTCATTAACATGACTAACTAACTTTTAATTTTACTAACTACTAACTCTGGGTGACCGCTGACTTATATGATTCTTGGGATCCTTTCTTCTTTCAAGTCTTGCAAATTACAAGTCTATGACACTCCCAATGAAGATGAGTTGCTTTTTATTTCTTTATAAATGCTAAGTTCTCTCTCCATATGACTCATGTGAGCCTCACTTAGAGCCTTGTCTTCAGAACAATTGCCATGATGGAACATGAAGATGGAGCACTTCACTTTGCCAATGACTACATTACAAGTTCTTCTTTCATGCTCGCTTTATTATAGCTTTGATGGACTAATCAATCTTGTATGTTTCTTAGCATCGTTAAAAGTGACTATCCTTGTTCCACTAATAAAAATCTATTTAGGGAGCCAATGATTCAAGGAGGCAACTAGCCTAGATGAGAAACACCTTCGACATGGGACAACACAAGGACTTGGCAAAGCAAGACATATCATTGCCAACGAGTCAATATAAGGCATGCATCACCCAACGAGAGTAGTAAGTTAGTAAATTATAATGTTAGTTTCATGATTTCTCTTTATATTATTCTTAAAAATCTCTGTTTTGGAAACTTCTTCTTTTTCAAATCTCTCTTTTTCTTCCATCTTTATTCTCATTTCTTCTTTCATCTTACAAAACACCCAAGATTTTCCACTCACCTTCCACATCGTTTTATTTTTCATTTCTTAAAACAAAGAAGAACATTCGTTTTTCTTCACAAAGATTTCAATACAAATCTTGAATGCTTATATCGCTAACCCTCCCTGCGGATACGACCCCCCTAGCTTATGCTATGAACGGTGATTCGGAAGGAGCAAAGTAAACCTGCATAAACATTTGAAGTTCTTGATCATCAGTACACGGCAGCCAACTGTTTACTCTAAACCTCTCTTCAATACAATTAATCCTTTCGAACACAAAGCCGCGTTTCCGCGGCTTGGTTAGTGAGTTAGGGGGAGCGTTTGCTCCCCCTATCTTCTCACACCTCTCCCCTCTAGGTTTTTGCTTATAAAGGCAGGATTTTCACTGTAAATGGGGACGACCATGCAGAGATAGGATTTAGTCCATTTTTTCCATTTTTTAGTGTAGGTTTCTGTTTTTTTCTTTTTCATGTAATTTTCAGTTTTAATTTATGTAAATCAGAGGAGATCAGAGTTTCATAGGAGAATGAGAACGAAGCTTGTGCTGAGAGTGATACCGGTATAAGATTTCCTTCTTTTCTCTTATTGTTATGAAATCGAATCTGTAGTTCCCTTTTGTATGTACTTTATTTTTGTGTTCTTCTTCTTCTTCTCTACTTTTCTTCTTTTGGTACAATTGCTATCCAAGTGAGTCTAAAAGCATCGAAAGAGCCTTGCCTTTGCGAGTGCCACCGATAGCTCATGACGATGGATTTTGAGTTTCATTCTGTATTACTTAATACTTACAATGTCTTGATGATATAATGTGGAGGAAACGGGAATCAACTCTTATGGGCTATACGTTGATTGCCTCACTTCAAGGTAACATCATTGCAAAAGATTCAAGGTAGGTATTTGGCCAAAAAAGTAAGTAATTTTTTTAGCTTCTTTTCTTTTAATCATTTAGTTTAGAACACCACAACACCCACTTCTTTTATCACTCCTTTTCCATTTCTTTGTACATATCCATTTCTGTTTTCTCCACCTTCCTAACTTGACTTTAACTCTTTTTCTCTTTTCTTTTTAAAAAACTAAAAGAAGAATTTTAACCATTCTTTGTAACATAAAAGAGAACTTGCTAGAAAAGCTTCCATCGCTAGTCCCTCATTGTGGATCACGACCCGCATAGCTACTTGCTATTGTGTTATAATTGAGCACTTGCACTTTTTAATCTTAAAATCTGAAATACTGTATTTTGTGTGTAGGTTCCACCTCCGGTCAACCTTTTTAAAGAGCAGTGCTCTCTATTTGTTCCGGTCGACTGGCCCAGACAACCGATAGAGAGTTTTACTCTCTGTTTGGGAACTACGGTCGACCGCCAGTCGACCGCGTTTTCCAAATGGTCAGAAATTCGACCATTGGCGATCGACCAGCTGGTCGACCGGCAGCAGAAAATTCTACTGAGTTGGCTCCCAACGGCAAGATTTAGTTTTATCTTTTGTTGGTTCTTGTCCCAACGGATCGATTGTATTTTATAGCTTGGTTTTCATCCCCTATAAATAGTGGGACTATGAAACAACTTCAGAACAAGATTTCTAAGCCTACATCAAAGTTTTTCATAGTTTAGCCTCTTTGCAAAAGATTTTCTCTTGAGCCAACTATTTCAAAATTTGGTGTTTTAGCTTGAGCCTTTCCTCTACTTCTCTACTTGCTTTTGCACTACACAATCCCAAGTGTTTCACTTCCTCATCTTGGTTGTAGGGTTGTGCCTGTGAGCTATCTTTATGGTCAAGTGTTGATCACCGTTTTCTTCGATTGAGAAGTTGTAGAGGTTGCGGCCTCGAGCGAGCTAGTGAGCTCCAAGTTGGTGTTGTGGCACCGTGAGAGAGGACAAGTGTGTCTGAAGAGTTCTAGTGAGAACTTGTAACCGATTGACGATCTGGTGGGATCGATCATAGTGAAAATCCTTCATCGTGTTGAAGGCGGGGACGTAAAGCAGTGGCTCAAACATATCCTTATGTTTGTGATTGTCTACATCTTTCTAAACTCTACTCCCTCTCTTTACTTGCATATTGCTTACTCCTTACAAGATCTATCTAATTGTAATTGCTTATTGCTAGTTTGTTTTTATTCCGCATTATTTGCCATTAAGTATAGCCATCACCTATTCACCCCCGTCTAGGTGATTTTCAGAGAGATTAAACTATACCTTACTTAAGAAGATACGGTGTTTGTTGTCAAATAGTGGGCTGAAAAAGACATTTTGGGCTAAGGCTTTAACTTATGCAAGCTATCTCATCAATAGGTTGCCATTGTCTGCGACAGGAGGTAAGACTCTAATCGAGATGTGGTTGGGTAAGACTACTTCAGATTGTGATATGCTCAAGATATTTGGGTGTCTATCTTATTACCATGTGAATGATGGGAAGTTGGAGCCTCGAGTAAGGAAAGTCGTGTTCTTAGGGTTCAAAAGAGGTGTAAAAGGATACAAGCTCTGATACTCTAAAGACAGGAAGATAGTCCTGAGCAGGATGTCACTTTTAATGAGGCTTCTATGATGAAGTCTCCAAGCTCTCAATAGGTGGAGAGTAGCTAGACCAAGGGGGTATCGCAACGGGTGGAGAGTGATGCATCTCCACATTCTCTAGATAGTTTTGTATCTATTAGGTTGCCATCTGCAGCAACACAGCATGAGCACCATGAACTTGAAGAGGAGGATACATAAGAGGTTGTTGAGAATCAGGAGCCAGAGGGTCAGTTCAGGATTCGATTGTAGCACATAAACCCAAGATCATGTTATGTGGACTCGAATTATGCTGGTGACATTGATAGGCGTCGGTCTATTACTATGTGTTCACTTTATCTCAGGCACCGATGAGTTGGCGTTGTACTTTACAACTTATTGTGGCCTATCAATGACAGAAGCAGAATATATGGCAATGACTGAGGCTATGAAGAGGGGATTTTGCTTCAAGGATTGATGGATGATTTGAGAATCGAACAAGACTTCTTGAAAGTCAATTGCGATAGTATGAGTATTATTTATTTGGTAAAGAACCAAATCTACCATCGAGGATGAAATACATTGATGTAAGATACCATTTCGTGTGGGATATTCTTGAGGAGGGTGATATTGAGTTGAAGAAGATTCACACCGAGAACAATCTGACGGGCATGCTTACTAAAGTGATTTTTGGAGTCAAGTTTAATCATTGCAAGAACTTGCTTCGAATTCTTCAAGTTTGTTGAGCTTTTTGCAACTTATTTTGTTGAACTACGTGTAGCTTGATCTCTTGGGCAGGGGGTACGTAGGCAGCCTCAGTGGTGCAGCCCGGTTGCTAAGTAGCAGCTATGATTCATTGTGTTCATCTCATATTTGAGAAATCTTCATCGAGGTGGAGAATTATAAAGAGAATATCAAATTTGGGAATTTTAATTGTCGTTTGACGGAGTTCCACCTTATGCGGAGTTACTACGCGGATCGATCTAGCATGAAACAAAAATTGAATGAAACTCAGAGATTGAGAATGAATTTGGAGTGGTAGCAGCATAGTCCCGGAGAAGTCGGAGACCTAATGTAGTATACCTTGGAGTTCTAAGCCTATTCGATGTATGGCTTTGGATTTCAAGTTCAGAATGTATACCAGTACGGGTCTTTGGAGTCCTGGATGTCTTCTGAGTGCTGGCGAATTTGAGTTCAGATTGGGTTCCATTATGAACTCGAATTCAGTTGATTTATTTTGTTTGACTCTCTCTCTCTCTCTCTCTCTCTCTCTCTCTCTCTGTGTGTGTGTGTGTGGCTATAAATAGAGGGTTTCGTTACCCTGCTTGGGATTTGTAAGCTGAAAAGTTATATCCCCTTTCTAACTTTGGTTAATTGAACTCTTCTGTCCTGAGGATGCAGGCAAATCGCCGAACCTCATCGCATCTTGTCTTCTCTGTGATTTGTTCATTGTTTATGCATTTGAATTTGGGTTTCTTTGGCCAAAGGTGTCGCCATTATTGGTGGTTTGATCTCTTACTAGACTCAACACGATATATCTCCATAATTATTGTTTCAGGTGTTTAGGTTAATTCTATAATATTGGCATATATGAGACGATTTGATATTGAAAATCATTGGCGGATACCAATAACAAGACTTTAACCATAATTTGAAGAGTTGATTTCTGTTGTTATGGGCTTAAAATATGTTCAAATAGCTTACATTGACATGTTAGCCTATTGCCAATTAACTTTCTTATCACTTACATTACATGCACGTCCATTGCATAGTTGGCTTTGTTAGGAATTTGGCAAAAGATAATGTTTGATACCCGGCTGTAAGTATTTGAGAAGTCCTTTTGTTCTTTTGATCTTTCTTTTCATTTAGATCTATGTTCTATTTTTAGTACTTCCATCATTTTATGATGAATCTTTCCTTCTTTCTTTTTGTTTATATGTAGGTAGGATGCTGATGAGGACATCCAAGCGATGTTTGAGACGGAAGAATCAGTATGTGTAAGGATGTGTCAAGTTACAATATTTAGAGTCTGTACTTTTTATTTTATTGAGTCAAGTACTTTTCTTTTATCTAGTATTTTTGTTTTATCTTATTCAGTCTCATATCGGTTATGAGGGAAGATTTGTGAGTCTTATAAGCTAATAAAGGCAGCAGTCAATAAGATTTGTAGGGAGAAAGATTTGTTTAATGAAAACTATAGGATTTTCAATTTGAAATTTTGATTATGGAATTGAGTGTGAAGCTCCTTTTCAAAATAGGGTTAGTGTGAAACTTATTCTAGTTATCCTAACTATTTTATCCCCACCTCAAATCTCAGCCACTCTTCAAAGCTCAACTACTTTCAATCTTAGCCATCCACAATACAAATTTTAAAGCAAAATCCCAACAGAGCCCTCATCTTCTCCCCATGTGCCCCCTCGTCTTCTCCTTTGTCTCTCTCCCTCTGTCTCACAAAACCCATCACATAACAAACCCAACCTCCTCACCTCGTCACATCACCGCCGACTCAACTAACAACAACCGCCACCTCCACCACCTGTGGCCTCCTCTCTATTGTTGCCTCCTCTCCATTGTTGCCTCCTCCCTTGGCCACCCCCTTCTCCCCACTCGTCTTCTTCTCTTGTCAACACCACCCCCTGCCACCCAACCCAACGGCTTCACACCAATAGCCCAACACCTCTCTTATCCTTTTCTTCTTCGACCTCAGCATCCTCTCACTTTGCTGCAAATGACCACGACACCAGGCCCGAGCGCCGCCGCTTGAGCTCTGCCCAGCATCAACAGCGTCACCACCGCCATCTTCTTCTCCTCATGACCTTATCAACCCTCCCTCACGCTCAACGGCGATCCCATATGTCGCCTGCAACCGCCTGGCTTCTCTTCTTCCTCGGCTTCATCAAACGAGCCCATTCACAGTGCTACTGCTAAAGATTTAAGTCTAAACGGGTTCAGATAAGTAACCCGACCCGACATTAACCCACATCCAGTCCCTGCAATAGCAAGTGCCGAGTTCAGTAAAATCAAGCAAGTTCAGTCAAGGAGCAACAAAGCAAACCAACAACAACTACAGTACGAATATCTGAGAATGAGCTTCTTAGTAGGTAATTTTATTTTCAGCAATCAGATTATCAGTTAGATTACACTATACTTTTATCTCTAAATTATTGTCAACATTTTTTGCTGTCCACTAATATCATGAGTGCATGCGATTCTATTGATTACTTTGTTATCCATTGAACTGATATTATTATTAGGAGTGTTGTCAATTAGCTGAATATTGTGTTGGATTTGTCAAGATTAGAAATGTTCACATTACACATGCAAATATTTGTTTAAACTCAACGTGTGACAATAATAGTTTTAAATTATTTTCCTACTGATGATCAATAATTATTTGAAACGTTGTGAATTTTAAGTTTATCACTGATCCGTACACCACATGGTCTCCCGTTTCGCATCATATGCAAAAGGATGGGCAAAGAAGTGTTGACATGTATGGGCTCTCAGAATCCAGTTGCCGCACTGCATTGATCAATCAGCCTTAGGATTTTTTTAATTTATATTGGAAACTATTATTTATAAAAGGTGACCATGATCTATGTTGTAACTTATTAATGCGGCTTTTTTGTTTGTTTTTTAGATGATTCTAAGCTTTTTGTAGCTTGATATTGTTGTGATCTATCACCGATCAAACAACTGAGAAACATAATGACCACACAATTAAAGAACACCAGATTTAACGTGGTTTGGCAATGTGCCTACGTCCATGGGGAGTAGGGGAAAATCTTCATTGAAAACAGAGAAGAAAATACAAGAGTTACAAGAATATATATCTCTCTCTCATAACTCTCAATTGTGAAAATCTGAATTTCTCTTGAATTCTTGACACTCCTTAAAAAGGCTACGATAATCCTAGTTCAACGCAAACTTCAACAACCAAAGCAGCGCTGTCTCATAGAAAGTGGAAACTCGGATCCAATCCAAAATGGGAAACATAACCGTATTAGAAAAATGTAAGAACTCGACATTAGTCAACTAGGGCAAATTATTTGTTGACTAATACCAAGTATTAGTCAACTATACCCAAAATCCAGTCAATTACAGTAACACAATCCAAGAACCCAACTCTCTATTGTAGGGCCTAGTCGACTACACTAAAGTATCAGTCAACTAGTTGAAGGCCTAGTCGACTAATAGGACCTATTAGTCGACTAATAATCATGCACAATGCCTGTATATGTTCATGCTTGATTTGCGAAGCTTGTAACACCTCCATCTGAACCTGAATTCTTCTCCAATGAATATGAGGCACTCCAAATACTAATAATCTCCACCTTGACTCATGTTCATTGAGTCCCTACGTAGAAATGGGCCTCCGATTCATTCACCTTACTTTATCCTCCTTTTGACTTCACATGGATCGCTCCCAAGGGTCCTTTCACCACTTTACCTTTGGAGAACCTTGATGAAGTTCAGAGATGTTCTGAACTTCTCCACCGGGATGGTCTTCGTCATCATATCTACTGGATTCTTCTTCGTGCTAATCTTTACCAAATCGATCACCTTATCATCCATGACCCACTGATGTATCTTGTGATACATCACATCAATGTAATTCGTCCGCTTGTGATACTTATCCTTAGCAAGATGAATCGCACTCTAACTGTCGCAATGAACCCGAATTGAATCCTGTATGATACTAAATGTCTCAACCAATCCTCTAAACCACAAAACTTCCTTTGATGCCTCAACTGCAGCCATGTACTCCGCTTCTGTCATTGAAAGAGCAGCTGTAACTTACAACTCTACCTTCCAACCAATGACGCACTCAGCTATTGTGAACACATAACCCATCGTAGATCTTCACTGATCAAGTTCTCCGGCATAATCTGTATCAACATAGCCTTATAGTACTCTAGTCTTTTTCATTTTCACACTCTGAAATACCAAGCCTAGTCTCGCAGTCCCTCATAGATATCGTAGTACCCACTTCACTGCTTCTCAATGTTACTTTCCTAGATTTGACATGAACCAATTTACTGTATTAACTGCATATGCTAAGTCAGGCCTAGTGCAAATCCCACCGCATTAGCATATGGTACTCGAGACTCTCTTCTTCCTCTTTCAATGATTGCGGACACTGCTTGGAGGATAATTTGAAGTGACCTGTCAAAGGAGTAGTGACTGGTCTTGCTTCTGCCATGCTAAATCTCTTAACACCTTGAGAATACAGTTCTCTTGGGATAGCCAAAATTTGTCTGAGCCTCTGTCTCAAGTGGTCTCCATACCTAAGATCTTCTTAGCTTCTCCCAAATCATTTATAACAAATTCTTTCTCGAGCCGAGCTTTAAGCTTCTGAACATGCATCTTGTTTCTCACAGCAATCAGCATATCATCCACATATAACAGCAAATATGTCAGATCATCACTCTACTTAAAATAGACACAACTATCATAGTCACATCGATTGTATCTGGCCTTGTTCATAAAAGAGTCAAATTGTTTGTACCACTGCCTGAAAACTGCTTAAGTCCATAGAGGGACTTCTTTAGAAAATACACCTTATTTTTTTTATCTTCCTGAATATAACCTCTTATTTCATGTATATCTTCTCCTCCAGTTCACAGTGCATAAATGTTATTTTGACATCCATCTGTTCCGACTCTAGATCAAACTGAGCAACTATCGTCAATAACATCCGAATAGATGTATGCTTGACTACAGGAGAAAAGATCTCATTGTAGTCAATACCCTCCTTCTGAGCATATCCCTTGGCAAGTAACCTTGCCTTGTACTGCTCATTTTCTTTCTTATGAAAAACCCATATGCAACCTATTGCTTGGAGTCCTTTGGAAGATCGACTAATATCCATGTTTAGCTTCTATCCAAAGACTCAATCTCTTGCTCTATGGCTGTAATCCATTTGTCATGGTCATCTGCCTCGATCGCTTCCTTGTAACTATCAAGATTTCCTATTTATATTACTAATGTGAAAGAGACATAATCATCTTCCCAGCCATACGTTGTTGGTGGCATCATAACTGTGACTGATCACCTCAACGGTCTAGGTTGCTCTGGAGTAGCCTCCTGTTCGTCTCCATCTGAATCTGAGGAGTCCTCTTCTGACCCTTCAGACCTTTTCAGACTCTCTAAGAACTCAACTTCCTTTTCCTGAGTGTCTGCTAAACTATCTGAAGCTCCACCCTACGCTTTATCCTCCATCTCCGACTGCCACGCCCTGCTTCCCAAAATACGCTAAAGCGGAGACGCGACGTGAGTCGGTGACACATATACGTAAGGAAAATTCCTCACGTATACACGCTAAGCCTTAAGTAACCCGAAATAAGTTATAAATCTAAACCATAATAAATCAACAATCACTGCAATATCACATATAAGAACCACACATGATATCATAAAAAAAAGAATTGGAATAAAAACTGAATCTGATATACAGGAATCAAGGAAAGTATAGAAACAGGAATAAAAAGGAGGCAAGAATACCAGAATCAAATAGGGAGAAACTATAGCTCCTCGCGAAGCGTACGAGCTCAATGAACACCTGAACAATATAATAAACCATCCAATATCTGAACGTGCAAATCTAGGGTCGTCAGAAGCGACCTAATGAGTATATAAGAAAAGGGGAAGTGCTCGTGCATATAAATAATGTATACAAAATAACAATAAGTCTAAAGTTAGAAATAAAAGATAGCTGAATAACAATAATATGAATAAGTTTGCAAATAAAAGACAACGAATACAACTATAAACAGACAACTGATGTCAAGATGTGCAACCTAACATATGTCACTAGTCTGGTCTACAATCCGCTCATGTGTACAATCATATGTCTATATGAGTTCAGTCAAGTGAGTACAATCAATTATAATACATAATAACAGTTTATCATTATTAATTATGTCAGTAAACACCAATTGTCACATGCAGTAGATGCGTCCCATACTACGCCTATCACATGTGTCAATCGAAGTCCTAAGTTATTAAAACTGATGGTTAGAGAAATTGTCCATGCTTTAGATGGGTCACGTACATACCCAGGACCACGGCCTCAGTTTTCTGGTGCTGAACCAGGTCGTACCGCTAGGTACTCAGTAACAGTACCAATAATCTCATTGTATGAACAGTGGATATTAACAGCACAGATGGGATGCCAGTCATCCCCCAGGAACCCGGCAGTGGAACCCTCAGTCGACTGCGGAACCTGTATCCTAGGTCCATCGAAAATATAGATGCTGTCTTCTCCACTAGTTTTCCCAATCCCAGTGTAAGTGGTCTATTTACATTATTATTTAATTCAGTCAAACAATCAAAATTCATGTTACTAGAATACTGGGACGATACAGTGACAGTAACAGTACAATAACGGTAGTCATATATACGATGAACAGTAATAAGAACAGTAAACAATAACAGTAACCGTGTATACGATGAATAGAGTTATACCAAGCGTTATGGTTTAACTATACTTTCCTAGTAACTTTCAGTAACATTCTAAGATTTATCACAATTAGGTCAGCTACAATATCAAGTCCAGTCTATGGTATATCAATACTAGGCCTAGGTCAACAACGACGAATTACTAACACATGAAATGATGCCAATAATTAATCATATCAATTAGATACGTATGTTGTACGGTCACTGATGTCATATGTAATGGTACAATAATCATACTGGTCAAAAATATCATACGGTCAAATGAAATGAAATAAGTAACATGGATATATATAAACTGACAATGATAATTAAGAAAATGATACAAGAGCAGACACTCATATGAAATGACAGGTTTTGGATCTGAATCGTCGTCTGGCCTTCACTGTATAAACTGGTACGAATCTCTGGATCATCCCATTTTTTATTTTTTGAATCGCCAACGTATCAGGTCCATAACGGAACAAATATGATTCTCCCACAATAGGTCCGAATCTCATCAAACGGGCCTGAAATGCTGTAACACGCGACCGAACACACAGAGAGGAAGGAAAATCAACACACACATTACACACTCACACACGTGCCCATACACGCAAACTAATATAATACATACATATATATACTCACATTTACACTATCTTTACATATTAATAGAAATACATACATGTACATACACCAATTACACAAATAATTACTACACTACCCATACTAATATAATGCAATACAATTATATTCTAACACGCACAACCCAAGCGACCTTATTAAGGAATCGTTTCACAAGTGATAGTGAAACATGAGGGTGTTGCAAGTTGTAATACTCATGAATAACATGGACACTCCACCAAAAAGGAGAGAGAAACTTGGTAATTGATATGATGATTAGTCAAAACCTCAATGGAAGCTTCCTTCATCAAATAATAAAGATTGATACAACCATCAACCAACTTGAGATCAGTTAGCATAGATCCAATATAAGTTAACTAAAGATGAATTTTTGAGCTGTAAAGTTATTAGGCATGTACCTCAATTACACCCACGACTGACATGGTTTAAAATTAATAGCGATTAAATAGGAAGAGCAAAAATAGAGTTGAGGGTTGAAATAATTTTAGATCATTGAGCAGGAGGCACCTTATAGCCTCGGGCTCTATGTAGAAATGGGTTAAGTGTTAATTTCAGGGAGTTTAAATATCCAAACACAGAGATTAAATGCTTAACTAGTCAAAAGGGAGGATTTAGCAAATCCATGTTAATAACTTGTCAAGGAGGAGGATTTAACAATGCACTTCTTCATGCAATATAAAGCTAACCTGCACAGTAAGAGAGAAAAGAAGTTCTGATCATGGAATCAGGACAAGTTTAGGATGAAAAACACCTAGAGGGAGGTGAATAGGTGTTATGCTAATCAAATGCACTTTTAAAAATTAGTTAAGATGTATTATGCAAGCGGTCACTCAAAATAAGAATTGAAGTCAAATTCCTACTGAAGGGCTCTCGAACTTCTCTTCTTTGATTCCTCTAGATGATAAGTTGAGGTACTTAATTGCTTCCTTGTTGATATGAGTATAGACTGAAAATGCAAAAAGATAAAATGAATGCTATAATGAAAAGCAAGATAAGTAATATCATAAGTTTATAAATGTAAAGCAATAAGGAGAAAGATAAGATCAAACGCAAACACAAGAGAATTTGTTTCGAGGTTCGAGCCACTGCTCTACGTCCTCGCCTTCACCACTATGAAGGATTTTCACTATATCCACTAAGAAAACTTCCACAAAGGAAGCTTGCACCAAAGGGATTACAACTTGTTCTACTCAAGACCGGAGTACTCAACTCCAACAACTCTATCCTCCACACAAGAGGAACCACAAGCCAATAGATTAGAAGGCACTTGGTGATCTAGCAAGACTACAAACACTCTCTTACAACTTCTTATAGAGTGGAATATGAATTTAGGCTCAAGAAGCTAAGTGAAAGAAGAAATTCAGTTGAAGAGATTTAGAAGACTTAAAACCAACTGAAAAAGCTTATGAAAAGGAAGAACTTTGAAATAGAAAGCTATGAAACACTTCTCTCTTGAAAACTCTTGAAAACTTGGATATTTTTCTTGTGAGAAAACCAAAACCCATGACCCCTATTTATAGGCAATGGATAAATAACATTCATAAATCAAGCCAGGTCATTTGGGGAGAGTTAGCCACTTGGAAATAAAAAATGACCGTTGGAACCCATTAAAAATAAAACAGATTCAAAAACTAGCCATTATGGCAATCTGGATGCTTGCGGTCGACTGGGCCGGTCAATTGGCACGTCAGTCGGAAAAGAACCGTTGGCTCCGGTTGACCGGGCGGTCGACCGCAGGTTATTTTAAAAAGAAAATTTTGAACTATCGGTCGACTACCCCGGTCGACCGACCCAAATTGAGAGCAAGGCACATTGAGTTGGTCTACCCTTCGGTTGACTGTAGCTGTTGACGGTCGATCGATCGGTCGACCGACAAACGTGCACAGACGTGCACGCCCTTGGCCAAAGGCCCGGTCGACCGCCGACCGACCGATTGGACCTGTAATAGCGACGGTCGACCGGCTGATCGACCGTTCTGCCCTGACATAGTGTAAAAATAGATTTTTGAACTTTAAATAATTTTTAAAATATTTTTATTGGTTTAAGGGTTATGTAGCATAGTATAGAGAAGAAAATACATGTTCTAACTTGATGTAAAAATTTAAAAAATTATGAAACATGTATTAATACCAAATATGCAACAAAACAAATACTATCCAAAACTTGTATATTTTGAAAACGTGTATTTTTGTGTGTGTAACTTCTTGAGCACTTCTATCATATTCTACTCTTTAATATACTAAAATCTTATAAGAGTCTAGGTGACTGCAAGATCTTCAATCGGGCTTCTCTATTTGTATCGTTTGAGTGTTCTAAGTTCTAATTCCATATTTGAGTCTTCTTGAGTCTTCAACACCTTCCTTTTGAGGAAGTAACTCCTTGAATCCTTAGAACCCTAAAATAATCTTAACCACTTAAACTTGATTAGTACAAATAACTACATATGTTTTGTTATCATCAAAATCATAAAACCGGATGATTGTAATCTTAGGCCAACATAGGAGGCAACACTATGAACTTCAAGCCAGGATGGTAGCATAGAAAGCCAAAGACCATAACTCAGCCATCCTCTCTATATCATAATTTATCATTATCAAATAATTGCACTGGAATGAACCCTTACATAAATATAGAATATCCCTTCCTTTAACATGTTTTCTTTACTTTCATATCCTTCAAGAGATTAGTATTAGCTAGACATTCTCATATTAAGTCACCTTGAGTTGTCAGTGCTACACTAATATGATTTGCAAAGCACAGGACAATGCAAGAAAGTACAAACTCAAAAAAAATAAAAGGTACCAACCAAGGTTAGCTGGAATGCAGATGCAGGAGATGCGAATGTGGAGAATCTGGAGATGTCGGGCATGGGAGTGGTGGTGAGGAAGCTAATATGGGTGGTGAAGGGCTGTCGGGTGTGGGCAGAGGCCATGGATGGAGGTGGGATCGGCCTGGAGTCAGAGGCTAGGGCTGCTGCCGTCGACGGTGGAGGGTGGCTTGGAGGCTTGACCAGCATGGGAGATCGGCCAAGCATCAGTCACCGGAGAGAGCATGGTGGTGTGCACAGCCTAGAGAGGGAGATAGAGGAGTGGGTGGATCTTGCAATGACGGAGCTCACCAAAGAGGGGAGATGCTATGGGGTTGAGAGAAAGATAGAGGCGGAGCTCGGAGCTTGCAGGGTCATGCTTGCGCAAGGAGGAGGGCAGCAGTGAGGAGATGAAGGTGGAGATTTAGTTAGGATTGAATTTGATAGTTAAGATTAGATTAGGATATAGGATTAGGTTGGGATTTGATTTAGTAGTAGGATTTGGATAGAATCTGAATGGGCCTGGGTTGGATTAGCTTAATCGGTAATGGGTAGGATTCATGGAATAGGGCTATTGGGTTTGGATCAATGATAATAGGTAATGGGATATGGATAAAACAACACAATATTAATCATAATAATAATAATTAACAATACAAAAATAATACTAGTAGTAATTAACAATAACAACAATGAAATTAACAATAATAGTACTCTAAAAATAATAATTAACAATAACCATAATAATAACAACAATAATAACAATATTTATAATAATAACATTAACACTAGTAGTATTAAAAATAAGTATTAATCATAATGGAATAATAATGAAAATAACTACTACTAATAATAACAACTAATAGAGATAAAAATAATAATAATTAGTAAAAGAAATGTTAATGAAAAATAATGGTGAATATAAAGCCAAATTACCATTTACTATCTCAAAAATAATCTGTATATTTAATAATAATAATAAATATAAATCAAGTTAATGAATAATAATAAGGTAATCAGTAAAGTGAAATAAATACTTTAAAAAAATAAAATAAAAAATTATAGTATTTTAAACTAGGGATATTACATTCTACTTACTTATAAAAATTTTGTCCCTGAAATTTCAATAGGGCAGGGAATGGTAAAAAGAATTCAAAATAAAAGGAGAAGACAAACAAGCTTCACGCCGCTTCTTTGCACATCATAAATTCACCACACTTCCTCTGTGCTATTCTGACTTCTGCCACGGCTTCAGATGGAGCGACCAGTTCTAAGAGACATAATCAAAGAAATAGAATCAAAAAAAGGATAGAAATCAAGATGGAATTCAGATCATTCTAAAGGAAGTGTTGGAATCATGGATATCAAATGGAATTCCAAAGAGAGGACAGTCAATTCACAAGTGGACTGAATATCATAATATGAATAGTATATATATATTGCAGTGCAATTATAACTTGTTTCGAGTTACTGATAATAACAAAGTCTTCTTGCGAATAGCGAAATTCAGAAATCAAGATCGCAAGTCGAAAACCTAGCTCTGATACCAAATAAACCCTGTCATGCCCCGCTTCTCAAAATACGCTGAAGCGGAGATGCGACGAGAGTCGGCGACGCATATACGCAAGGAAGATTCCTTACGTATACACGCTAATCCTTAAGTAACCCGAAACAAGCTATAAATCTAAACCATAATAAATCAACGGTTACTGCAATATCACATATAAGCATCCGCGCATGATATCATAAAAAAAAGAACTGGAATACAGACTGAAACTGATATACAGGAATCAAGGAAAAACAAAAATAGGAATAAAAAGGAGGCAAGAATACCAGAATCAAATAGGAAGAAACTCCAGCTCCTCGCGAAGTGTACGAGCTCAACGAACACCTGAACAATATATAAAGCATCCAATATCTGAACGTGCAATTGATGGTCGTTAGAAGCGACCTAATGAGTGTATAAGAAAATGGGAAGTGCTCGTGCATATAAACAGTCTGTACAAAATGACAATAAGTCTAAAGTTAGAAATAAAAGATAGCGAATAACAATAACATGAATAGGTCTGCAGATAAAAGACAACTAATACAACTGTAAACAGACAACTGATGTAAAGATGTTTAACCTAGCATAAGTCACTAGTCTGGTATTCAATCTGGTCATGTGTACGATAATATGTGTCACACCCTGTTTCTAAAATACGTGAAGACGAAGTCGCGACGAGAGTCGGTGACATACATACGCGAGGGAAATACCCCCCATATACGCTAAGCCTAAAGTAACCTGAACAAGTTATAAAATCTACTAGATAAATCAATATTACTGCAATATGACATATAAATATCTAACACAATGTTAGCAGATGAATAAAGGAAAGAAATGGCAACTGGACACGATATAGATAGAATCAGGAAATAACATGAATAAAAGATTAAGGATACCTCTAATCAAGAAAAGAGAGATTCCAGCTCCTCGTAACGCATGTAATCCTCTCCAAATACCTGATCTGTATATAATTGCACTGCCTAGTGAGTCAGAACTACTAGTGAACATGTAAGAATAAACTGGAAAGATGCACATGCATATAAATATGAACATATGATAATAATATAAACTGGAATAAGAAACGACATGAATAAGTAAATAAACAGTAATGTGGATAGCACACAGTAGAGTGTATGTCTACTCAGGTATTTAATCAGGTGTCAATCACGATTTATTTATCAAGCGGGTAGAGTCAATAGTACTAAAGTCAGATGTCCAATCAGGTCAGGTGTAACATTAGGTGTCCAACATACATATATGTATCAGGCAAAGACAATCAATTACAGTACATTATGAACAGATTATTATTATTATGTCAGCGAACACCAATTGCTACCTGTAATAGACGCATCACATACTACGTCTATTACACATGTCAATCAGAGTCCTAAGTTATTAAAATTGATTGGTTGGGGACATTGTCCATACTTTAGGTGGGTTCTGTACATACTCGGGATCATGGCCCAGACTCCTGGTGCTGAACGATACCCTACTGCAAAGTAGTCAATGACATGTATAACATGTATAATAGGAACAAGAACAGGATGGGTTGCCAGTCACCACACAGGAACCCTGCAGTGGAACTCTCTTTCGGCTGCGTAACCTATAGGTCCACCCAAAATACAGACGCTGTCTCCTCCATCAATTTTTGCAATCCCAGTGTAAGTTATTTAATATCAGGTTATTTAGATTATTTAATGTGCATGTTACTTAGATCATTGGGATAACTCGGTGGGTAACAAGTCAACATGTGTAATCAGGATACTGATATAATAGGATATATAATTTCAGTGAACAGGATACCGGTATATCAAGGCATGTAACAAGTATAACATGAGGGTGTTGTTACCGTATAAAATATTTTTCCAGCAATTATGGTAACATAGACATTATAGTTATCAGGTAGATGTCAAGTATAATCAGTCAAGTTTTTCAGGTAAATCATGATATTCAGAATAAGTAATGACCTGCTGACATGAATAGAATAATTCGGGTAAAATATTTAATCAACTCAGATCCTCAAAGTCATCGATATATCCAAGTCCAATATATAAAATACATACTCATCTATATCAATCCAATCATCACTATTCAATCTTAATTAAGACAATCATACACTCTCACTTCCATTAAATTCAGACATCAGATCCAGAAATTCAAGTAACTAGTCAATTATGCTTATACATGCTACCAAGTCAGGTCAAACTAATCTATGTCTATTCCTCAACCCAAGATCAACTCTAAGTCAATCGAGTCTACTAACAAATCCAAGTCCAATATCTCGTTCTTTTAATAAAGAATCTCCAAATTAATCAATCTTCAATATCTAACCAAACTCTCACTTGTTTTACCATCAATAAGAATAACCAAATCTATTAATAATGTCACTCAAATATCAACTCGTATAACTATCATCATGAACCAGTCAAATCCAAGACCTAAATATATTTATAGTTTAAGTTACATCACCAATAGTTTCAATTCCAATCAGGTTAAAAACTAAGCAGTGGGACATTCTCAAGCTACATGAAACCTAAAAAGTCTCTGTACTTAAACTTCGATATCAATAACATCATTACTCAAATAATTTATCAGTGAATATATCCAAATAAAATACTTGCAACTAATAATCTAAAATCAATATTACGTGATAGATCAAAATCAAGGTAAGGTATTCATGTAAATCTCAAGTTGAACCCTAGGTCCATATATAAATCCAAGCATTAAGATAAATCAATCTTAAGGTAACATATTATTTAATCCGTTCTCATTGTCCAAATGAATTCCCATCTGCAATATCATCAAAAAATAAATGTCCAATAACTACCTTAAATAAATATACTATTTATCTATAAATATGAACCTTTAACCTTAATCACAAACCATTTGATAAGAAAAAGAGAGCAGTGGAGTAGAATTCGCACAAATATTCAACAAAAGAGATAAGGTTTAGAGTCAACCTTAGGTGTTTAATCACTCCGAAGTGTAGTCACAATGTGTAATGTACTCCTTTCCAAATCTCCGTAGTAGCATAAGCTATACGGGTCGAATCCACAAGGAGAGCTCACGATGGAAGCTTTATGGTTTGATGTTGAAGAAAGACAAACGAAAGTTCTTTTTTGTTTCAAAAGAATGAAAAAGACATGGAAAAATAGGTGAAAGAATTGGTTGTGGTTTTGTACATGAAAGTAAAAACGATGAAAAGAGAATGAAAAGAATTTGAAAACAAGAATTGCTTTTAGGAAGAAAACTAAAGTAGAGAAAACTTGCAAAAGACTTTTAGAATGGAAAAAGCCATGACTAGCCAACCTTACTAACTTGCTAACTTACTAATCTCCGTTAGGGTGAAGCATGCCTCATGTTGATTCATCGGCAAGTGTTTGTCTTGCTTGTTGGTCAAGTTACTTTCCCCTTTGATGGATGGGTGATCATCTTGGACTTGTCTTGTAGCCTCATTGATTTCATCGGCTCTCAAGATAGAATTTCATGGTGGAATCGAGGAGTGTCACTCAAGGGATGCTAAGGAAGAAGATACAAAATTCATTTGACATTCAAGGCCATACAACAAGTTAGCATTGAAGTAAGAAAGTTGTACAACAAATAGCATATGTTTGGTGTTCCATCTCCATGTTCCATCAAGGCACTTGTTCTAAGACAAGGCTCTAAATGAGGCACACATGAATCATATGGAGAATTATAACAAGAGATTACCAAGAATGAAAGTAACTCATTAGGGATGAAAATGACTCAACATTTGCAAGATTAAGAATTAGCATTCACCCAAGAGTTAGAAGTTAGCAAGATTAGTTGTTAGCTAGTCATGTTAGAAGAAGTTAGCTATCCATTACAATAAAGAGAAAACAACAAGACATTATGCTATGAAAGTAAAGCTTGAATGAAATAAAGCAAGTAATGAAAAGCGCTAGAAATTGCAAAAGAAGAGAAAGTAGATTGGATTAATCCTTGCTTTGCTTCAAGTTGTCACCCCTTGATTACAAGCTTTCACTCTCTCACTATCTCTCTCTTGCAGAATTTCTAGGAGGAAGAAGAAGACTAAGAGCACTAAAACCTAGAGAAAAACCTACAAATTACAAGCTCTTTTCTCTATTCTCTCCTCTCTCTTTTGCACTGGCCCTGATGGTCTATTTATAGGCCTCAGGAGAAGAAGGCTCCAGAATCAGACAGCTGGGGATCAATCGCTGGCTCAACGGCCAGATAACTGCCATAGATCCGCGGCCAGAGCCGCGTTTTCGCGGCAGAATCTAGGCCGTTATGCCAGCGAATTTTGTTGCGAGTTTGTTGCAGGTTGTTGGCCACGTGGATCTTCTAGAATGCTGACTGGATGCGTGGGTGATTCCAGATCATGGGCTCAACTCTTGGGCTTCTTTTTGGGCTTTGAATTAATCCCTTTTATTCTTGATAATTGCATGGATTTGTGGGCCTCTCTCCATTAAAATATGGACCTGCAAAAATAGAGAGAAAAAGAGTAAAAAACAGATTTTTATTAATATTATGCATGGTATAGAGGTGGAAGATGATGCAAAAATGAACTACAATCACCAATCAATCTCAAGATCAATCAATTTATATTCTAAGATTTCTCATAACTAGGTCAATTACAAGATCAAATCTAGTTTAAGGTATACTACAATTAATCATGAATCAACAGTGATAGACAACTACATATGAAATGACGTAGATCAACTAAATAAATAGTGTTAGCACTCAATGATATCTCATGAAGGAATATAGGTAAACATACTAGTATAATAAATCTGTTGGTCATGTGAAATGATACAAGTAACTGATAATAATAAATAAGAAAATGATGCAAGAGCAAACAATCCCAAATATCATCTCCGTAAATTTTAATAATATAATTATACAGCAATATAAAATATTTATTACAAAATTCTTGTTAACTGAATGGGGAAAAGAACACTAATGATAAAATTAAATAAAATTACATAAAGAAAAGAAATACTCACCTGAACTTGATACCAAGTCCAGAGCACTGAAATCATAAGGCCCCGATAAATCTACATGGTTCATTTCAATAAAAATTGTTAGAATTTTTAAAAGAATATTTTACATGAGAGTTTTAAGGAGTTTTAATCTTGATTAATTAGTTTAGGGTTGAGAAAATGGTTCTCTGAGTCTAATGAATTTACTAAGTTTAATTTAAACCATTTTTAATTTTTTTGTTGGATTTTTAATAGGCTTTAAACCATTAAAATACTTAACGGGTCTGAATTTACTATTAAGAAAAATGGCTTTAAAGTGGTAGTTTAAGTAAATTTATATTGGTATTAGTCTAAGATTTTTATCATAGAAAGTAGAACTATTATGGACTATTATTTATATTTTTCTCTATTTTTTTATATTTTTAACTAATTATTTTAATATGTAATTCTTTCCTTTCTCTCTTTCTTCTTTCTTTCTTCTTTTTTTTCTTTTTGTTTTTATAAATCCAGTAGCCTAGGTACCGCCCAGGCTCAGGCCCAGGCTCAGGCCAGACCAGGTCAGGCCAGGCCCAGGCCTAGTCCATAAATCTCTATTTTTTTTGGGGGGGGGACAGGGCCCAAGGCCCTGCTGACGTGCGGCCCAGCCGGCCTGGCCTAGGCCAGGCCCGCCCTGGCCAGGCCGGGTCTGAGCTGGCTAATTTTTTTTTTAAAGGCCGACCCACTGTGCACTCAAGGGCGCCTGTGCGCGCAGGGCGCCTACTCCCGACCATTAGCTGGGAGCAAGCCAAAAAAAAATTCTGTTTTAATTTTTTTTGGGAATCTTCGGCTGTAAAATTTCAGAAAAATATATAAATTAAAATTATGGTTGGTATTATCTCACATGTATTTTTGTTGGATTTGTGGTTGGGTTTTTGATGTATAAAATTATTCATGGAGATCATAGTATAGACATGATTTTTAATAAACAATTTATATCAAATAAATTTTGAGAAAATAAATAACTTACTTGGATTTGATCTCCCCTATTATGTTCCTCAATCTCTGCACTTCAAGATCCCTTTTATTCATGCTTCGCTTGAGGAGAAAAGAAATAAAGAGGTAGGGAGAGTTGGGTCATGATTTTTTCTTTGGAGGTAGAAAAGAGAAGAAGTTTAGGGTTTTTATAGGTTATCGGGATTTTAGAAATCAGAATTTTAATTGGGTACAAACTGCTTGATTGAGTAGTTAGGATTAGAATTTATTAAGGTCATGATTTTGAAAATGGGATTTGGATTTAGGTAAGTTAGGATAGATATGATTATTATTAGGATTTAGATTAGGATTAGTTATGATTTATGAAAGGTTTGACAAGATAGGAGTTTAGATTAGGATTAGGTTTTTGGTTATAGATTATTGGGTTGGTGGGTTAATGGGTAAGGATCTCAATGGTAATGGGTTATAGGCTAGGAAAAGGAAAAGATATAAATAATAATACCAATAATAATAATAATAAATACTAATAATCAAAATAAGATAGTAGCAGTTGTTGGCCAGAGGCCTTCCACTCTAGTTTTGATGATGATTAATTCATGTAGTTATAGTTTACTAATAATCTTGTGATGTTTAGTTTCAGATACTTAGCTAAGATATTAGTAGGTGTTTAACTTCAAACAAGGTGTTTTTTGGAGCTTTTCATGGTGATTCAAGAGCCCGAACGTCAAAGTTCATTTCTAGCACTCATTGGAGTCAAGCTCGCTGGATCACGTTTGGATCGAGTCGACTTGGAGATGGAGCTCTACAAGAAGATTTCGGTACAGTGTTTAGTTTAGTGTTTAGATCCATTTGTAAAGTTAAATAGTGTGATATGCTCAAGTTCACAACACACACACACACACACTTGTTTCTAGTTTCATGTTTATTGGTTTTTGGTTTTTAGTTTAATCGATCTTGGTTTTCATGAATAGATAGAATCAACAAGTTTACATGGTTTAATGTATATTAGATTTGTTCTATATACATCTATGCTTCAACTATTTATACAAACTTAGTTTGATAACCTATTCATGTATTTAGGTTTTGTATTTTAACAAAACATGTTTTTTGATTTATTGTCAAAAACATTGATATATATATATCTTTCATGTATATTGATTTATATCCATATACAACATGCTTAAATGATGTTTCAATATCATATTTTTGAATTTGGATGAGTTTTGGACAAAACGATTTTTCAATTCAAAAATCCAAGTTTTAGAAAATACAGAATTTGGGTTACGGTAAAATTTTCATTACACAAAAAGAGTTTAAAATGTTTGTAACTTGGTTTAATTTTTACTCAAACAAGTTTGTATTTCAAAGAGAATATTAAAACTTATTTTTGTGGATTTTTAGAGAATTTATGGGATTTATTTTGTAATTAAAAACGAAGTTTCAAATCCCTAATCCAGCCCTGCCAAGCTCTGGCGATCGACCGGGCCGGTCGACCGGACCCAGAGTCGGTCGACTGACGTGCATAAGGATGTGCACGCTGACCAGCCACTTGGGCCGGTCGATCGAGCGGTCGACCGACTGCAAGTACCCCACTCTCGGGTGGGGGCAGTCGACCGGACGGTCGACCGTGAGGCTTGGCACGGTCGACTGAGCGGTCGACCGGCCAGAGAGCAATTGCTCTTTGGATTGGCACGGTCGACCGGGCGGTCGATCGGCAGGCTCAACGGTCAATTTTTTGACCGTTGGCCGGTCGACCGAAGGTCATTTCTGACCTAGTCAGCTGCCAACGGCTAGTTTTTGTTGGGGCTTTATATACCTCATCTCTTGGGTGTTTTGAGAAAGATTTTTTAGAGCAAAAATTTACATCTTTCAGCAAGTTTTTAAAGAGTTTTTAGTGCTTAAAATTTGATCTTTATTTTGTTTAAAAAGGGGTTTGGAAAATCAAAATTCTTTGGGAATAGGTTTGATCTTCATTTTCAATTCTCTCTAGAGTTTTTCCCTAGAGTTTTTCTTTGAGTTTTTGATTTCCAAACTCTTTGTTTTTCACACTTGAGCCATATCTTGATATCCTATCTATAGGATCTTTATTTTGTCGAAAAATTAGTTTGTGGTTGTGGAAACCACCAAGTTGTAAACCCTCCTACTTTGTGTTATCCCTCTTATGTAGAGGTTGATTTTGGAGTGGTGGCTTTGTGCCCTATCCCTCTAGTGAGAGGTTGATTGGTTGTATTGGCTTTGTGCCTATCCCTCATTTGTGAGATTGATATTGGTGGCTTTGTGCCTAACCTCTAAGTGTAGAGGTTGTGTTTGTAAAGAGAGGAGTTGTGTACTCCCGGTTATTGTATTGCTCCAAATCCTCAGTGGAGGTTCCCTGTGTGGGAGTCCTGTGTGGACAAGTTAGTGAAAATCCTTCTGTGTGAAGGCGGGGACGTAGAGCTGTGTGCTCGAACCTCGAAACATATCCGTGTGTTTGCGTTTGATCCATTGACTCTAACTCTCTCTCTCTTTTATATTGTGCCTTGCATCATTTCATATTGCTCATTCATATATTATATGCTTGATTTGTTTGTGTGTGCCTCACTTGTGTTTAACCACGAGAGCTTCATATAGCACCTCAACTCTTATTCAGAGGAATCAAGAGGAGTTAGTCCAGAGACCTTCACCGGGAATTTGGCTACACTCGTTGGTTGCATTAAGTATTGTTGCAATTAATTTAAATTTTCGCATTTAGTTCATTAGATTAGCCGTACACCTATTCACCCCCCTCTAGTTGTACTTTCAATTGGTATCAGAGCCTACGCTCCTGATATTAGGTTTAACCACCTAGGAGTGTGATCTTGGTTTTGCTAATCAACATTTGCATTTGCACACATTTAGTTTGCACTCATGGATAGCCCTCCCATATTTGATATCTCTAGACTAGATATATGGAAGGTTATGATGAGTTGTCATTTAAAAACCCTAGGTTATAAAGTTTACCTAGCCATTACCAAGGAATCCTACCTTAGTGATAGCAGGCATATAGAGGCCAATGCACTAGCCCTAAAGGCACTTAGAGCATCTCTTGATAAAGAATATTTACATGTGTTTTCTCACTATGAGTCCGCTTTTGCAGTATGGAGCTTTTTGACATCTCCCGAGCTACCAACGCTTATCGATAAGAAGAGGAGATCTAGGAGAGACAAGTCCGACGAACATTGCTTCATGGTCCAAGGGAATGACTCCCTTGAGGTACAATCAGAAACTCAACTAGATGCTAGCACTAGTTCCTATTGCAATGAGTGTTTAGAGGCACAAGCCATGAATGATGAACTTGCTAAAAATTGTGAAAATTTGATTTCAAAATACAAACTTTTGAAAAAGGAAAGTCTTGGTTTAAAAGAAGAAAATGAAAATTTATCTTCTAGATTTGAGATTGTTTTGCAAGAAAGGGATGAGATTTCAAGTGAAAGTGACACACTTAAATCCCAACTTGATCTTGCACTTAATGAAAACAAAATTTTGAAAAGTAAAAACGATTGTGAATATGTTTTGAAGAAAAATGAGGATTTAACTTCAAAACTTGATTTTGTATTAAAAGAAAATAATTCTTTGAAAAATAAAATAAATTTGATTTCACAAGAATTGAAAGATTGTTTAAAGAAAAATGTTTCTTTGAAAAATGATTTAGATTCTCATGTTTGCCATGCTAGTGTAGCTTCACATCCTAGCTTACCTATTGCATGTACCTCTTCTATAATTGAAAATGATATATCTATGCTTAAGAAGAGTGTTGATTGTTTGGGCTCTACTGTGAGCCATTGTGCCATGAACCACTCTCGTTTGGAATCTATGTTTCGAAAGAAACAAGTTCCATCTTTACATGCACACCATCCACGGCATACACATGCTTCACACGTTCATGTACACAACACTATGTATGCTCATGTGTACACTTGTACACATTGTGGACGTAAGGGCCACCTTGCTAAGTTTTGCTATGATCGTATACATGATTCAAATTTAGCAACTAAATTTGTTTGGGTTAGGAAAGGAACTAACCCCCATGGACCCAACAGAGTGTGGGTACCAAAGACCACCCCTATTGTATTTGATGTAGGTTTGGGCTCTCGCATGACGTGAGAGCGATGATGCCTTGAGGTGGATGCGTTCCGAGCTTAAAGGAGACTATTTGGATGCATCACTTTCAAGGGGAGTTTGGTGGGACGACCACCTTGTTTTGGAGACATGGAGAGTTGCCCTTATAGTTTGGTAACAATCTCTTACTCCTCATTTATTGTTTACATGCTTTTCATACCATTATTTTTTAGCATGTCTTGATGTTTCATGATTAATATGTTATATGCCATGATATTTAGATTAGTGATATACATGATTAGTTATTTGAGACACCAATGTTTAATATGAATTTATATCTTTGTGTTCTCACATTTGTTTTAACTAATGTGTATGTCCTAGATCTATGCATGTGCATGTACATATTGATCATATGTATGTTTATGAGTTTTGTTTGATTTCTATGCTTCATGTTTTGATTACATGTTTAAAAGTCAGTTTTCATTAAAACTTAGGGATATACTTGTACAACTAGTGAGCCACAAATAGACTATTATATGTTTGTGCTTGAACGCTCATTTGTACCCATTAGATGTACTAGTATAGCCTAGTTTTGATGATTCATACATTTAACTTGTATTCCCATATTGTACATATTTTTCATGTTTATATATTTAGCTTCATGTATATGTCTATTTTGTCTAAACTATTAGTTATACATATACATCCTTGAGCCACTTGCCTTCATGCATATACTTTTGTGGACTCGTTATGTTTGGATATGTATGTATACTTTAGTTTGTACATGACATACATATACCTTAAAGGTTTCTAGTTTTGATGATTTTCATGTTTTTAAGGAATTTCATAATAGAGCTAAATTGTCTATTTTCATGACTATGTCTTTCACACAAAACTTGTACACTCACATTATTTGAGGTTTTCTCATGATTTTGTTTTCATGAGTCCTATATGAGCTTTATATCTTTTGAGTGTCAATTGTTGAGTGATTTTCATGTTTCATGAAATATAATTTTGTTTTATTCCTTGCTTGAAGGATTTCGTACTAGTTTACAAATTTTTCTTATAACTAGTTCGTATTCTTCATATGGTAGAGTTTTTTAAACATACTATATTTTCAAACTAATTTTTGAAAACCCCTACCCATTTAAGGGCGGTTGGTTGGGCAACCATACCTTATATGCTTCTTATTGAAAATCCATTTTAAACATGTGCATGAAATGGGTGGTAAGTAATATGAGTTATACACTTGATCTTATTATGTTTTCAATTGGTATCATTGGATCCTTTCAATTGGTATCACTATTGATATTCTTTTTGTATACTCATATATGTTTTTATATATGTATGCTTCAATTTCTAATAGTATCAATTTCGATTGGTATTTAATCTTCCATACATATATATATGCTTTATTTGTGCTTACTATATCTCTATATCCTTGAGCACAAATTTTTGTTATGCTAAGCTTGATTTCTTAAATGACTATTATATTTTAATTGATTATGTTTCAATTGGTATCTTATACAAGCTTATGCATTATTTTATTTGGTATTTCATAAAGGGGGAAAATTCATATTTCACCTTTCAATTGGTTTTGGTATTCTACTCCCACACTTTATGTTGAAAAATAATTGGAAAAGGATATTGATTATTTTTGGTATCATATGCTTTTAATGAAAAATTACTTTCAATTGGTACTAATCTTTTCAAATTGGTATCAAGATTACCTATAAGTTTTCTTACAATAAAGAAAATAATAAAACAATGTTAACAATTGGTATGTTTTTTTATATCAAAATTTTTGGTTGAATTGCCCAAAATGATTTTTTTACTTACAATTGGTATTTAATTGGTATTTACTTACAATTGGTATCAATTGGTATTTAAATTTATATTAAAACATTTGTTTTATGTACTTTCAATTGGTATGTTTTGTTTATTGATATCATGACGCACTCAATTGATATATTTTTTCAAATTGGTATCATAATGTTTTGTTTTGATTTCACCCCTTATTGATATTTTTGTTTAAGACAAAAAGGGGGAGAACATTATTTTCTTTGACCCCTTTGTTGATGATTGACAAAAAGGGGGAGAAAGATTTTGAGTTTATATACGCATATTTGTGTTTTTGCATATATTGAGTTTATGCATCTTACTATTATATATGAGAAAAATGTTTTTTTGAGAGTTTAAACAAAAAAGGGAGAAGGTTTCTGTAACATATGTTTGATTTATGCATGTTTCTCTTTCCTAGTTGATGCATACATTTGTTTAGTATCATGTGCCTCATTGAATATCTTATTTCTACGCATAAGTTAAGGGGGAGCTTCTTTGAAGCTTAACTTTAATCCATGCATATATAACTCCATGAGTTTTGTCATCATCAAAAAGGGGGAGATTGTTGGCCCAGAGGCCTTCCACTCTAGTTTTGATGATGATTAACTCATGTAGTTATAGTTTACTAATAATCTTGTGATGTTTAGTTTCAGATACTTAACCAAGATATTAGTAGGTGATTAGCTTCAAACAAGGTGTTTTTTGGAGCTTTTCATGGTGATTCAAGAGCCCGAGCGTCAAAGTTCATTTCTAGCACTCGTTGGAGTCAAGCTTGCTGGATCATGTTTGGATCGAGTCGACTTGGAGACGGAGCTCCACAAGAAGACTTCGGTACAGTGTTTAGTTTAGTGTTTAGATCCATTTGTAAAGTTAGATAGTGTGATATGCTCAAGTTTACAAAACACACACACTTGTTTCTAGTTTCATGTTTATTGGTTTTCGATTTTTGGTTTAACCGATCTTGGTTATCATAAATAGATAGAATTAACAAGTTTACATGGTTTAATGTATATTAGATTTGTTCTATATACATCTATGCTTCAACTATTTATACAAACTTAGTTTGATAACCTATTCATGTATTTAGGTTTTGTATTTTAACAAAACTTGTTTTTGGATTTATTGTCAAAAACATTGATATATATATATATCTTTCATGTATATTGATTTATATTCATATACAACATGCTTAAATGATGTTTCAATATCATGTTTCTGAATTTGGATGTTTTGGACAAAACGATTTTTCAATTCAAAAATCCAAGTTTTAGAAAATACAGAATTTGGCTTTCGGTAAAATTTCCATTACACAAAAAGAGTTCAAAATATTTGTAACTTGGTTTGATTTTTACTCAAACAAGTTTGTATTTCAAAGAGAATATTAGAAATTATTTTTGTGGATTTTTAGAGAATTTATGGATTTATTTTGTAACTAAAAACCAAGTTTCAAATCCCTAATCCAGCCCTGCCTGGCTCTGGCGGTCGACCGGGCCGGTCGACCGGCCGGATCGGTCGACCGACGTGCACAAGGATGTGCACGCTGACCAGCCACTTGGGCCGGTCGACCGAGCGGTCGACCGACTGCAAGTACCCCACTCTCGGGTGGGAGCGGTCGACCGGACGGTCGACCGTGAGGCTTGGCACGGTCGACTGAGCGGTCGACCGGCCAGAGAGCAATTGCTCTCTGGATTGGCACGGTCGACCGGGCGGTCGACCGACAGGCTCAACGGTCAATTTTTGACCGTTGGCCAGTCGATCGGAATGTCATTTCTGACCTAGTCAGCTGCCAATGGCTAGTTTTTGTTGGGGCCTTTATATACCCCATCTCTTGGGTGTTTTGAGAAAGAATTTTTAGAGCAAAAATTTACATCTTTCAGCAAGTTTTTAAAGAGTTTTCAGTGCTTAAAGATTTGATCTTTACTTTATTTTAAAAGAAGTTTGGAAAAATCAAAATTCTTTGGGAATAGGTTTGATCTTCATTTTCAGTTCTATCTAGAGTTTTTCCCTAGAGTTTTTCTTTGAGTTTTTGATTTCCAAACTCTTTGTTTTTCACACTTGAGCCATATCTTACTATCCTATCTATAGGATCTTTATTTTGTGGGAAAATTTGTTTGTGGTTGTGGAAACCACCAAGTTGTATACCCTCCTACTTTATGTTATCCCTCTTGTGTAGAGGTTGATTTTGGAGTGGTGGCTTTGTGCTCTATCCCTCTAGTGAGAGGTTGATTGGTTGTATTGGCTTTGTGCCTATCCCTCATTTGTGAGGTTGATATTGGTGGCTTTGTGCCTAACCTCTAAGTGTAGAGGTTGTGTTTGTAAAGAGAGGAGTTGTGTACTCCCGGTTATTGTATTGCCCCAAATCCTCAGTGGAGGTTCCCTGTGTGGGAGTCCTGTGTGGACAAGTTAGTGGAAATCCTTCTGTGTGAAGGCGGGGACGTAGAGCTGTGTGCTCGAACCTCGAAACAAATCCGTGTGTTTGCGTTTGATCCATTGACTCTAACTCTCTCTCTCTTTTATATTGTGCCTTGCATCATTTCATATTTCTCATTCATATATTATATGCTTGGCTTGTTTGTATGTGCCTCACTTGTGTTTAACCACGAGAGCTTCATATAGCACCTCAACTCTTATTCAGAGGAATCAAGAGGAGTTAGTCCAGAGCCCTTCACCGGGAATTCGGCTACACTCGTTGGTTGTATTAAGTGTTTGCAATTAAGTTTTAATTTTCGCATTTAGTTCATTAGATTAGTCGTACACCTATTCACCCCCCCCCCCTTTAGGTGTACTTTCAACAGTAACAATAATAATAATAAAATTATGAACATTTATCTAATAATACTTGGTAAAAATACTACCATTAATAATAATGACTAAAACAATACAATAACAATAAGAATAATAACAATATCAATACTAACAATAATAGCAACTACAATAATAATAATAGTAACATAGTAATGGAAAAAATATTAGCTAGTAATTAAAATGATAATACTTAATAATGCTAAATATAAGTATAAGGCCAAAATACCATTCACTATCTTAAAATAGTTTGTACTATAAATCAAGTTAATAAATAATAATAAAATCATTAGTAAAATAAAATAAATACTTTAAAAAAATAAAAAAAATACAGCATTATTAGATAGGGGATATTATAATATGTCTATCATAACTTATATGAGTTCAGTCAGGTGAGTACAACGAATTATAGTACATAATATCAGTTTATCATTATTAATTATCTCAGCGAACACCAATTGCCACATGCAGTAGACGCATCCCATACTATCCCAATCACATGTGTCAATCGAAGTCCTAAGTTATTGAAACTGATTTAGAGACATTGTCTATGCTTCAGATGGGTCCTGTACATACTCGGATCACGACCTCAGTTTCCTGGTGCTGAACCAGGTCGTACCGCAAGGTACTCAGTAACAATAACTGTAATCTCACTGTATGAACAGTGGAATAATAATAGTACAGATGGAATGCCAGTCATCCCCCAGAACCCTACAGTGGAACCCTCAGTCGGCTGCGCAACCTGTATCCTAGGTCCACCCAAAATACAGTCGTTGTCTACTCAACCAATTTCCCCAATTCCAGTGTAAGTGGTCCATTTACATTATTATTTAATTCAGTTAAACAATCAAAATCCATGTTATAAGAATACTGGGATGATACAGTGACAGTAACAGTAATCGTATACACGGTGAACTGTAATAAGAACAGTGAACAGTAACAGTAACCATGTATACGATGAATACAGTTGTATCAAGTGTTACAACTAACGATACTTTTCCAATAACTTTCAGTAACATTCTAAGATTTATCACAATTAGGTCAGCTACAAGATCAAGTCTAGTTTATGGTATATCAATATTAGGCCTAGGTCAACAATGGCGAATTACTAACACATAGAATGACGCCAATAAATACTTATATCAACTAGATACGTAAGGTGTATGGTCATTGATGTCATATGTAATAGTACGGTAGTCATACTGGTTAAAAATATCAGACGATCAAATGAAATAAGTAACATGTATATATATAAACTGACAATGATAATTAAGAAAATGATACAAGAGCGGACACTCACATGAAATGACGCGGTTTTGGATCTGAATCGCCATCTGGTCTTCACTTCACAAACCGGTACGATCTCAGAATCATCCCATTGTTCTTTTTTTTTGAATCGCCAGCGTATCGGGTCCATAACGGCACAAATATGAATATCCCGCAATAGATCCGGATCTCACCAAATGGGTCCGAACTGTTGTAACACGCGACCGAACACACATAGAGAAAGGAAAATCAACACACACACATAATACACTCACACGCATACCCATACACGCATACTAAAATAATACATATATATATATATATATATATATATATATATATATATATATATATATATATATATATATATATATATATATATATACATACACACACACTCACTCACATTAACACTATCTATACATATTAATAGAAATACATACACATACATACACCAATTACACAAATAATTACTACACTACCCATGCTAATATAACACAATACAATTATATTCTAACACACACAACCCAAGCGACCTCATTAAGGAATTGTTTTACAAGTGATAGTGAAACATGAGGGTGCTGCAAGTTTTAATACTCATGAATAACATGGACACTCCACAGAAAAGGAGAGAAAAAACTTGGCAATTGATATGATGATCAGTCAAAACCTTAATGGAAGCTTCCTTCATCAAATAACAAAGCTTGATACAGCATTCAACCAACTTGAGATTAGTTGGCATAGATCCAATATAAGTTAACTAAAGATGAATTTCTGAGTTGTAAAGTTATTAGGCACGTACCTCAATCAAACCCACTACTGACATGGCTTAAAAATTAATAGTGATTAAATAGGAAGAGCAAAAATAGAGTTGAAATAATTTTAGATCATTGAACAGGAAGCACCTTAGAGCCTTAGGCTCTATTTACAAATGAGTTAAGTGTTAAATTCAGGGGGTTTAAACATCCAAACACAAAGATTAAATGTTTAACTAGTCAAAAGGGAGGATTTAGCAAATCCTTGTTAATAACTTGTCAAGGAGGAGTATTTAACAATGCGCTTCTTTATGTAATATAAAGTTAATCTGCCACAGGAAGAGAGAAAAGAAGTTTTGATCATGGAATCATGACAAGTTTAGGAGGCAACACTATGAACTTCAAGCCAGAAGGGTAGCATAGCAAGCCAAAGACCATAACTCAGCTATCCTCTCTATATCATAATTTATCAATTTATCAAATAATTGCACTGGAATGAACCCTTACATCAATATAGAATATTCCCTTCCTTTAACATGTTTTCTTTACTTTCATATCCTTCAAGATTAGTATCAACTAGACATTCTCATATTAAGTCACCTTGGGTTGTCAGTGCTACACCAATATGATTTGCAAAGCACAGGACAATGCAAGAAGGTACAAACTCAAAAAAAAAATAAAAGGTACCAGCCAAGGTTAGTTGGAATGCAGATGCTGGAGATGCAATGTGGAGAAGTTGGAGATTTCGGGCATGGGAATGGTGGTGGGGAAGCTTGTGTGGGTGGTGAAGGGCTGTCGGGTGTGGGCAGCGGCCATGGATGGAGGTTGGCTCGGCCTAGAATCAGAGGCTGGGGCTGCTGCCGTCGAGGGTGGAGGGTGGCTTGGGGGCTCGGCCAGCATGGGAGATCGGCCAAGCATCAGTCGCCGGAGAGGGCGTGGTGGTATGCACGACTTGGAGGGAGATAGAGGAGTGGGTGGATCTTGCAACGACAGAGCTTGCCGAAGAGGGGGAGATGTTGTGGGGTTGAGGGAAGTTGAGAGAAAGATAGAGGCAGAGCTCGGAGCTTGCAGGGCCGTGCTTGCGCAAGAAGGAGGGCAACAGTGGGGAGATGGTGGAGATTTTGTTTAGGATTAGATTTGATAGTTAAGATTAGATTAGGATATATGATTAGGTTGGGATTTGATTTAATAGTTAGGATTTGGATAGAATTTGAATGGGTTTGGGTTGGATTAGTTTAATAAGCAATGGGTAGGATTCATGGAATAGGGCTATTGGTTTGGATCAATGATAATGGGTAATGGAATATGGAAAAAACAACACAATATTAATCATAATAATAATAATTTACAATACAAAAATAATACTAGTAGTAATTAACAATAACAACAATGAAATTAACAATAATAGTACTCTAAAAATAATAATTAACCATAACCATAATAATAACAATATTTATAATAATAACAATAACACTAATAGTATTAAAAATAAGTATTAATCATAATGAAATAATAATAATGAAAATAACTACCACTAATAATAATAACTAATAAAAGAAATGTTAATGAAAATAATGGTAAATATAAAACCAAATTATCATTTACTGTCTCAAAATAATGTATATTAATAATAATAATAAATATAAATTAAGTTAATGAATAATAATAAGGTAATCAGTAAAGTGAAATAAATACTTAGACAAAAATAAAATAAAAATAAAATTGCAGTATTTTAAACTAGGGATATTACACCGACTTTTCTTGCAACATTGATTCTTCGTCAAAGACCACATCTCTACTAGTAAAGGAGCTTCTTGTCTTGGGATCCCAAAGTCTGAAACTCTTAACTCTTTTGGTGAACCGATGAAGATACACTTCTTAGACTTGAACTCCAGTTTTTTAATTATCAATCAAACTATAGGCCGTGCAACCAATAATTCATAATGTTTAATAGTTCACAGACTCTCATCGCCATATCTCCTCTGAGATCTGAAGATCAATAGTTGTTGATGGTGACCTGCTTACTAGATAAATCGCATGATTCACGTCCTTTGCCCAAAATCCTTCTGACATGTCAGCTTGTAATTTGATATTGCGAGCACGCTCTGTAAGTGTCTAATTCATGCACTTTGTTAGTCCATTCTGTTCTGGTTGCCCTGCAATACTTAGCTGGTGTTTGATGTCCTTACTTGCTAAGTAATCATTGAATTTTCTTTAGGTATACTCGCCTCCATTATCAGACCTCAAGACTTTCATCTTCCACCCCGTCTGATTTTTCACTATAGTTTCACTCCTTAAACTTCTGAAATACTTCTGATTTTTACTTAAAAAAGTATACCCAAATTTTCCTTGAATAATTATCCAGGAAATTAACATAGTACCTAGGACCCCAATAGATACTATTGGCGAAGGCTTCCACACATCCGTGTGTATAAAATCGAGTAAGACCTTTGTCTTGTTCTGTGATGTAGAGAAAACTACTTTACGCTGCCTACCCATGATGCAAAATTTATAAAGATCAAGTTTACAATATTTGATACCTGGTAGAGCACTCCTTTTATGTAGGGTTAAAGATCTTGCTCACTCATGTATCTAAGACGCATGTGCCATAGTCTTGTAGTAACCTTATTCTCCGTTGCTGCTGAAGCATCACCAACAATAATGCTTCCTGTCAACTTGTATAACTTTGCTATCCGTTCTCCTTTGAGAATCATCATGGAGTCTTTGGTAACTTTGATTTCTCGATCTGCACTAGAAAATTTGTACCCTCGAACTTTTAAAGCTCCCAACGAGAGAAGATTCTTCTTTAAAGCTAGAACGTGTCGAACGTTTGTGAGGGTTCAAACCTGACCATCAAACATCCTCATACGGATGTTGCTGATGCCTACAGTCTTGCACACAACGTCATTACCCATCAGGATAGAGCCTCCATCATAAAGCTTGTAAGTACTGAACTGCTCCCTTTTTGGGCACATGTGGTATGTGCACCCCGAGTCAAGTAACCAAGCATCTGAGTATTTACCTTTTCTTGACTCAGCCGTTAAGACATCACATGGATTCTCATCTGCTTCTTCACAACCCTAACTTGATCTGACTTTCTACTGGTGCTTGCCCCATTGGAATCTTTGTCATGTTTTCTCTTCAGCATCTCCTTGTATTTCATACAATTTTTCTTGATGTGCTTTGATTTCTTGTAAAAGTAGCAAGAGAAACTGCTAGAAGCCTCTAGAACCCTTTTGGGTCCCCTACTATTTGATCACCCCCTCTGGCCTTTGACAACAAATTCTGAGGCCTCCTCTGTAGAATTTATCTTCTTCGTCAGCTCATTGTTTTGGAGCATCTGTCTGACATCTTCTAATTCTAAGGTCTCCTTACCATATATGATGGTGGTCGCCAAGTGATAATAACTTGGTGGAAGAGAAGAGAGTAACAGAAGAGCTTTGTCTTCTTCTTTTAGCTTAACCTCTAGCGCCAATAAGTCACTTAAAATTCTATTAAAGGCAATGAGATATTATAGAATAGCGTACCTTCCTTCATCCAAAGCCTGTATAACTACTTCTTCATGAAGAGCTTATACGACAAACTTTTCGTCATATAGAGGCTCTCCAGCCTACACCAAGATTAGCAGTTGTTTCTGAAAAACACCTAGAGGGGGGTGAATAGGTGTTATGCTAATAAAATACACTTTTAAAAACTAGTTAAGATGAATTATGCAAGCGGTCACTCAAAACAAGAATTGAAGCCGAATTCCCGGTAAAGGGCTCTAGAACTTCTCCTCTTTGATTCCTCTAGATGATGAGTTGAGGTGCTTAATTGCTTCCTTATTGATATGAGTATTGACCGAAAATGTAAGAAGATGAAATGAATGCTATAATGAAAATCAAGACAAATAATATCACAAGTATATGAATGTAAACAATAAGTAGCAAGATAAAATCAAACGCAAACAAAAGAGAAGTTGTTTCGAGGTTCGAGCCACTACTCTACGTTCTCGCCTTCACCACTATGAAAGGTTTTCACTATATCCACTAAGGAAACTTTCACAAAGGAACCTTACATCAAAGGGATTACAACTTGGTCTACTCAAGATCGGAGTACCCAACTCCAACAACTCTATCCTCCACACAAGAGGAACCACATGCCAATAGATTACAAGGCACTTGGTGATCTAGCAAGATCACAAACACTCTCTTACAACTTCTTATAGAGTGGAATATGAATTTAGGCTCAAGAAGCTAAGTGAGAAAGGAAATTCAGTGGAAGAGATTTAGAAGACTTAAAACCAACTGAAAAAGCTTTTGAAAAAAGAACTTTGAAATAGAAAGCTATGAAGCACTTCTCTCTTGAAAACTCTTGAAAACTTGGATGTTCTTTTTATACAAAAACCAAAACCCATGACCTCTATTTATAGGCAAATGATAAAAAACATTCATAAATGATGCCAGGTCATTTGGGGTGAGTTAAGCCACTTGGAAACAAAAAATGACCATTGGAACCCATTAAAAACAAAATAGATTCAAAACTAGCCGTTATGGCAATCTGGATACTTACCGGTCGACCGGCCGGTCGACCAGCACGTCCACCGAAAAGGAGCCGTTGGCTCCGGTCGACCGCCCGGTCGACCGCGGGTTATCTTTAAAATAGAATTTGAACTGTCGGTCGACTGATTAGTCTCTAAAACTGCATATTTCATACCACATCTTCATATTTATTTAATATTAAATTCTGCTAATAATACCTCTCCTGTATGTTTCTAGGTCCATAGCATGAAATGAAGAAGAAACCCTAAATCACCATTAAATTGGTGATTAAAAGCCTATAAATATAGCCATTGACTTTGGAGAGCTGTTTCTCAAAACCAGGGCCCAAAATTAGAAATCCGGACATCGCGCGCAGCAGGCGGCGCTAACGCGCCAGTACCTTGGGCCAGGGGATGCCCTCGGCCTTCTTTCCCCTGGTGCCTATAAATACCCCCTTGAGGGGTTCTTCAGGGAGATATAAGAGAGTAGTGTAGTTTTCTTTTCATGTTATACTTTAGGGTAGTTTAGTTTAGTTCTTCTTCTTCTTCCTCCTTTGTATTTTCTATTTCTTTTAGAGCTTATAATAGGAGAGAGAGTGGTACATGATTGGAAAGTAAGAGTACTTGTAATAGAAGGTGACAATCTATGAAATTTCTCTCTTTACCTCTCTTTGTTTTCTTCTCTAACTCCTTTTACATGTTTAGCTAATTTTCTCTCATGGCAATTAACTACTAACCATTAACTTGCTAACTTCTTACTTGATAATTCATATGAATCTAATAGCGTCTACTTGGCCTTGCTCTTGCAAGAGCCTTTGATGGCTCATGATGATGGATTCTAACACTTTAACACCCTAACTCTCTAACAAGCTAACATTACTTTACTCCATGCTTACTCTTGTTTAGTTTTAATGATTTAAGTGTAGCTTGCACTTGTTGTGTTGAGTCTGAATGTGAAAGTTATCGCATGGGTCATGCTTTGAAACGCTCTTGAACCAAGGACTAGTGATGGCCAAGGATACATGTGAGGCAACTATCACTAAGAGATTAGCATGGTTATGTTGGCCTAAAGTCCCATCGCTCTAGTTTTAATAATCATTAACTCATGTAGTTATAGTACTAATAATCTTGTGTTTATTTAGTCTCAGATATTTGATCAAGATCATAGTAGATGTTTAGCTTCAATAAAGGATTCAAAGTCAAGTTTTGAAGCTAGCATGTATTGATTCAAGAGCTCGTACATCAAGTACTCAAGAGGAGTCTAACTCATTGGATCAAGATTTGGACCAAGTCAAGAAGGAGAAGAAGATTTTCAAGAAGACTTGTGTCATGGTTGTAAGTGTCAAGATTTATTTTTAATAAAATGTAAAGGATAGATTAGTTGGTGGATTGCTCAAGTTTATATACACACACACACACACACACAAAATTTATATATGTTTTTTATAAGAGAGTTTTGTTTTAGAAAATACCGTTTGGTTTTTAAGCTTCAAAATATACTTGTGTTTTATCAAAATTTATTTTAGAGCTTATTGTCAAAAACATAGATATTTTATCATATATGTATAGTGGATCATATCCATACACACTAAGCTTCAAAAGTGTTTAAAATATCTTTTTTTTATTTTTAGAAGTTTTGGAAAAATCGATTTTGAAAAATACAGATTTTTGTTTAAGCCAAAATTTTTATATTACAAAAATAGTTCAAAATGTTTGTAATATATTTTGATTTTTAATCAAACATGTTTGTATATCAAAATATATTAATGAACTTATTTTTATAGAATTTATGACAATATAAGGGATTTTATTGAAGATAAAAAGACCAAGTTTTAATTCCTTTACATTTGCTGACCAGGCTGTTTGGCGGTCGACCGAGCCATAAGTCGGTCGACTGGGCAGTTGACCGATGTGCACAAACGTGCACAGCCAAGGGCCAGTCGACCGCACGGTCGACCGCCAAACAGCTTCTGCTATCTGTAAATGGCCCCGGTCGACCAGGCGGTCGACTGATAGGTCAAGGCCCAGTTTTTGATCGATCGTCCGGTCGACCGATTTTCCCAACAGCCAAAATCCGACCGTTGGCGGTCGATCGACAGCAGGGTTTCCTGCTGAGTTGGACCCCAACGGCTATATTTTTGAGGCCTATAAATTGGGGCTGTTTTGGGCTGTTTTGAATAAGAGTTTTGGAGAGTTTTCAAGCTAGTTTTTCCTACCTCTTTAAGTGTTTATCTCCACTTGTTTTAGAGCTAAAAGTTCCATATCAAAAGGAGAGTTTATCAAGAGTGTTTTGTAAAAGAGATTTCTTGAGTTTTTTACCACAAATCTATTTTAGTTTTTCTCACACATACTTGAGCTTTCTATTTCTATATTCATCCTATAGGAGAGTTGTTGTGAGAGTATTTTTAGGTGATCCAAGTGTTTAGATCACCAAGTGTTCTACTTTGTATTTGAGGAGGTGAACTTGCGGGTTTGTGTTGTTTCGAGTTCTTGTGGGAGCTCGGTGTAGAGGTGCGGCCTCGGCAAGCTAGTGTGCTTGCGTGTGTTTGCTCTTGCGGGAACAAGTAAGGGGACTAGTGAGCCAAGGAGTTCTACTGTGAACTCGTTGTAGGTGTTGCGGCACCGAGTGATCCGGTGGGATCAATTCTAGTGAAAATCCTTCATAGTGTTGAAGGCAGGGACGTAGAGCAAGGGTGCTCGAACCTTGAAACAAATCTCCCATGTTTGCGATTGCTCTCTCTATCTCTTACTTGGATTTATATCTTGCATGCTTACATTGCTTATCTATCTATATGCTTGATATATCTTGTGCTTAAATTGATATATGCTTGGAATTGTTTGCTCACACTTGTATCCAACCAAGAGAGCCATAGCGGCACCTCAATTCTTATCTAGAGGAATCTTGAGGAGATAGTCCAGAGCCCTCACCGGGAATTCGGCTACATTCTTGCGTTATACTCTGTGTGTTTAGCTTAATAGTTTTTAGTTTGCATAAATAGTTTTAATTCCGCATCATTTGTCATTAGATTAGCTAGTCACCTATTCACCCTCCCTCTAGGTGATTAAAAGTGGTATCAGAGCTTGGTGCTCTTGATTTGGGTCTATCAACCTAGAGTTAAAGATCCTTATTTTTAACTAATCACAATATTTGTTTACACACACATGGATTTCATGACACCTCCTATGTTTGACATTCTTAACATCCAAACTTGAAAAGTTAAGATGTCCATGTACCTCAAAGCCCTAGGTATTCATGTTTATCTTGCCACCATTAAAATTCATATTGTTTAAATGGAAACATCTAGAGGCTAATACAAAAGTCATCCATGCATTAAAGTCAACCCTAAATGATGAATATTTTTCTAGGGTTTCTAATTTTGATTAGGCTTTTGTAGTATGGAACACTATAGTCTCCCTTGACGAACAAAAGCAATACTATGCGGGGAGTGACTCGGATGATGGAAGTGATGCCTCCAACTTATGCTACATGGTCCAAGGGGATAACCCCCTTGAGGTAAATTTCGAATCCGAACTTGATGAGGATGTTCACATGTCTTATGATGAGCTTGCTTCATTTTGCCAACAACTTCTTGAAAAATATAATTTGCTTAAAAGGATAATAAGAAATTGAAAAATAAATATGATTCTATTTTAAAAGAAAATGACTCTTTTAAAAAATAAATTTGCATATGTTTTAAAAGAAAATGAATTTGTGAAAAATGAGAATATTTCCTTATCTTCAAAATTAAATGATCTTTATGAAGGAAATAATTCTTTAAAAAATATAATTAATTTGGTGGAAAAAGAAAAAGATTTGCTTTGGATGAAAACAACTCTTTGAAAAGAAATTTGTTTCAAAAGAAAAAGAGAATATTTCTAAAAAGAAAAGATTGTTGATTCTCATTCTTACATGCTCTTCATGCCACTATTGATAAAAATGAGATTCAATTTCCAAAAAATAGAATAAATTATTTGAGCTCAACTTTGAGCAATTGTGCATTTAATCATTCTAGATTGGAAACCTTATTTCAAAAGAAACAAACTTCACATGTCCTACATGCACACTTTACACATCATGATCATGCTCATTCTCATTCTCATGTGCATGCTAGAGTGTACAAATGTACACATTGCGACCACAAAGACCATTTAGCAAAGTTTTGTTTTGATAAGATAAATCATATTAATTTTGCTAATAAAAATGTTTGGGTTCCGAATAATGCTAACCCCCGTGGACCCAAAAGAAAATGGGCACCAAAATTCCCACAACTTGTGTTTGATGTAGATGTGGGCTCTCACATGACGTGAGAGGTTTGGTGCCTTGGTGGTGAATGCATATGGAGCTAGATGGACATACCCTATTGATGCACCGCTATTAAGGAAGTTTGGTGGGAAGACCACCATGTTTTGATGACTTAGAGAATAGTGCATATGGTTTGGTAACTATCTCTAAACTCCTATTTAGTTTACATGCTTTTACATAGATAATATTTTTAGCATGTTTTGGTTTTGTGCTTCATATGGTGAATACTTGTTTAGATGAACTTTTCATTAAAACTTGTATATATATACTTGTACATAGTGAGCAACAATTGATTCTTATATGTTTGTACTTCACTGCTCATTTGTACTCATTACATGTACATGTATAACCTAGTTTTGATGATTCCCTCATTTACAGTTGTTTTTTCTATTTTTGTATATGTTTTGCTTCATGTATATATTAATTTGTCTAAAACTTATAAATATACATGTATACTCTGAGTCACTTGCCTTCATGCAAATTACATTATGGACTCTTTTGTGTTTGGGATATGTATGTATATTGTTAGTTTTGATAGAACATACATATACCTTGAAGTTAGTTTTTAATGAAAAATAAATTTTTATGATTTTCATGTTTTTGATAAAAGAAATTCATGATTATTTTTGAGCCTTATTGATTATTTTCATGAATATGCTAATCACATGACTCTTGTATACTCACTATTCTTTTGTTTACTCATGACCTTATTTTCATGAGCCTATATAAGCTTTATAGATTTCGAGTGTCAACCCTTGTGTATTTGGTATGTTTCATGAGATACATATGACTTAATTTCATGTTTGAAGAATCTTTAACTAGTTTTTCAAAAATTACTTTAACAAGTTATTTATTCTTCATTTGGTAGTGTTTTCAAATTTATAACTATTTTTAAATCATATTTTTTTGAAAACTTCTACCCTTAAAGGGCGGTTGGATAGGCGACCATGCCTTGTATGCTCAAAATTGAAAATCTTTTTAACACGTGCATAAATAGGGTGGATAGGTATGAGTTATACACATGTTCTTCATGGAATTCTATTTTTGTATACTCATATTTGTTTTCTATTTAAGTATGTTTCAAAATCTTAAATAATATTAATTTCAATTGGTATTTTCTTTTTCATACATATATCTATATGTTTTGATTGTGCTTGATTTACAATATCCATTACATGTTTAAAGCACAAATTATGTTTATGCTAAGTTTGACTTAAATTAAAAATAAATTAGTATCTTTATAAGCTTATGCATTGTTTTCAATTGATATTTCAATGACATTTTATTTGGTATCAAAATTTACAATATATTTCAATTGGTATCAAAAATATAAAATATTTTACTTTCATTGGTATCTTAAAATTCTGTTTATTTACAAGTGGTATCTCAAAATTTATTTTGTTGACTTAAGAAAATTCAAATTTTTGTTTTAAAAATGATTTCAAAATTTATTGATATGTATTGCCTATATGCAAGGGGAGCTTAACATCTCTTCTATATATAGATTCATGTTGAGTGTACTTTGTATTGATGAGTTTGACATCTCTTCTTTTGTGGTACACGTGTGTAGGGGGAGCTAAACATCTCCGCTTATACATTGTTTATTATGCTTTATATGAGTTAGGGTTTTGTCATCCCTTCTTTATGTAATGCATGTATGTAGGGGGAGCTAACTTCACGTCTCTCTTCATTAATGTATATCGCATATATATTTTCTTATTGTTTGATTTGTTTTCACCCCCTTTGTTGATGATTTGACAAAAGAACAAGAAGTATCTTGAAGTTTTATATATGCATGTTTATTTCATTTCCTTGTTTTATACAAATAAAGGGAGAAGGATTTTTGAGTTTATATATGCATGTATATTTTCTTGTTTATGCATATATGTGGTGTTTATGCAAAAAGGGGATGAGAATTTGGTGAGTTTATGCATGTTTTATCTCCTTATTTATTCATATATGTTTGTTTAGTTTTATGCACTTCATTGAATATATTTATGTTTTTTGTTATACATGAGTTAAGGGAGAGCTTCTATGAAGCTTAACTTTAATCTATGCATATATAACTCCATGAGTTTTGTCATCATAAAAAAGAGGGAGATTGTTGGCCCAAAGGCCCGTCGCTCTAGTTTTGATGATGATTAACTCATGTAGTTACAATACTAATGATCTCGTGTTTATTTAGTCTCAGATATTTGATCAAGATCTTAGTAGGTGTTTGCTTCAATAAAAGATTCAAAGTCAAGTTTTGGAGCTAGCACGTGTTGATTCAAGAGCTCGCGCATTAAGATCACATCAAGTACTCAAGAGGAGTCTACTAGCTCATTGGATCAAGGTTTGGACCAAGTCAAGAAGGAGAAGAAGATTTTCAAGAGAAGATTTTCAAGAAGACTTGTGTCATGATTGTAAGTGTCAAGATTTATTTTTAAATAAAATGTAAAAGATAGATTAGTTGGTGGTTACTTAAGTTCATATACACACATGCACACAAAATTTATATGTGTTTCATAAGAGAGTTTTGTTTTAGAAAATACCGGTTTGGTTTTTAAGCTTCAAAATATACTTGGGTTTTATCAAACTTATTTTAGAGCTTATTGTCAAAAACATAGGTATTTCATCATATATGTGTAGTGGATCACATCCATACACACTAAGCTTCAAAAGTGTTTAAAATATCTTGTTTTTGTATTTTGAGAAGTTTTAGAAAAATAGATTTTGAAAAATACAGATTTTTGTTTAAGCTAAAATTTCTATATTACAAAAATAGTTCAAAATGTTTGTAATGTGTTTTGATTTTTAATCAAACATATTTGTATATCAAAGTATATTAATGAACTTATTTTTGTAGAATTTATGAGAATATATGGGATTTTATTGAAGATAAAAAGATCAAGTTTTAATCCCTTTACATTTGCTGACCAGACTATCTGGCGGTCGACCGACCGGTCAACCGAGCCAGAAGTCACTCGACCAGGCGGTCGACCGATGTGCACAAACGTGCACAGCCAAGGGCCAGTCGACCGCACGATCGACCGCCAGAGAGCTTCTGCTCTCTGTAAATGGCCCCGGTCGACCGGCCGGTCGACCGATAGGTCAAGGCTAAGTTTTCGGTCGACCGTCGGTCGACTGCTTTTCCTAACGGTTGAAAATTCGACCGTTGGCGATAGACTGGGCGATCGACGGACAGCAGGGTTTCCTGCTGAGTTGGACCCCAACGGTTATATTTTTTTAGGCCAATAAATTGGGGCAGTTTTGGGCTGTTTTAAATAAGATTTTTGGAGAGTTTTCAAGCTAGTTTTTCCTATCTCTTTAAGGGTTTATCTCCACTTGTTTTAGAGCTAAAGCTTCCATATCAAAAGGAGAGTTTATCAAGAGTGTTTTGTAAAAGAGATTTCTTGAGTTTTTCACTACAAATCTATTCTAGTTTTTCTCACACATACTTGAGCTTTTCATTGCTATATTCATCTTATAGGAGAGTTGTTGTGAGAGTGTTTTTAGGTGATCAAAGTGTTTAGATCACCAAGTGTTCTACTTTATATTTGAGGAGGTGAACTTGCGGGTTCGTGTTGTTTCGAGTTTCTTGTGGGAGCTCGGTGTAGAGGTGCGGCCTCGGCAAGCTAGTGTGCTTACGTGTGTTTGCTCTTTGCGGGAACAAGTGAGGGGACTAGTGAGTCCAAGGAGTTCTAGTATGAACTCGTTGTAGGTGTTGCGGCACCGACTGATCTGGTGGGATCGATTCTAGTAGAAATCCTTCATAGTGTTGAGGCGGGGACGTAGAGCAAGGGTGCTCGAACCTCGGAACAAATCTCCGGTGTTTGCGATTGCTATCTCTCTATCTCTCACTTGAGTTTATATCTTGCATGCTTACATTGCTTATCGATCTATATACTTGATATATCTTGTGCTTAAATTGATATATGCTTGGAATTATTTGCTCACACTTGTATTCAACCAAGAGAGCCATTGCGGCACCTCAATTCTTATCTAGAGGAATCTTGAGGAGATAGTCCAGAGCCCTTCACCGGGAATTCGGCTACACTCTTGTGTTATACTTTGTGTGCTTAGCTTAATAGTTTTTAGTTTGCATTAATAGTTTTAATTCAGCATCATTTGTCATTAGATTAGCTATTCACCTATTCACCCCCTCTAGGTGATTACAGATTAGTGGAGCCATTAGTAGTTGGTAGCCATGAGTTTTCTTTATCTTTTTACTTTATTTTAGATATACAGATAAAAATCACAAAAACCATTTATTCTTTGTTTCCCACCTCTTTGTGTTTCACCGTACTTTTCTCTTTCATTCTTTGTTTCCTTTTCTTTTGATTCTTTAAAACGTTGAAGAAACTTTAACACACACGTCAATAGACCGGTAAAACTTCTATCGCTTCCCGTCCCTGTGGATTCGACCCGTTTAGCCTCTATGCTATAATGGAAGTATCGAGAAAGCCAAAGCACGCACTTTCAAAACATACACTTTTTATGTTCAGTTTGGATGTAAAAGTTATCGCATGGGTCATGCTTTGAAACGCTCTTAAACTAAGGACTAGTGATGGCCAAGGATACATGTGAGGCAACTATCACTAAGAGGTTAGCATGGTTAGTGGAGCCATTAGCAGTTAGTAGCCATGAGTTTTCTTCCTTTTTCACTTTTTTTCAGAAATACTATCAAAAATGACAAATATATTTTTTTCTATGTTTCCTACTTCTTTGTATTTCCCGTACTTCTCTTTTCATTCTTTATTTTCTTTTCTTTTCATTCTTTTAAATATTGAAGAACTTTTAATATACACGTGAACATACCGTATAAGCTTCTATCGCCTCCCGTCCTTATGGATTCGACTCGTTTAGCCTCTATGCTATAACGGAAGTATCGAGGAAGTCAAAGCACACACACTTTAACTCTTGATTTCAAAACATATACTTTTTGTGCGCGGTTTCCCCCGATCAAATTTTGGCGCCGTTGCCGGGGATGAGAACGATTTGATTTCACGTTTTTGTTAACTTTTCTTCTTTGTTTTTAGTGTGCAGGTCAAATTTTTTAGCATTGCAGAAGTCCACACTTGCTTTTGTGTGGTTCGGTAAATTCTTATATATTCTTA
>JAVJIF010025709.1:0-45481 GCA_038442645.1 Agave tequilana | reverse complement strand
ATGTGAAGGATTACGGCCTTGTGCAAGATGTGTCCAGTTTGTTGGCTTGGAAGTAGATAGGACCACTTGTATGCCTTTTGAGCAAATGACTGTGTTGTATGAAATACAACCTTGATGTAATAGTATGAATGTACCTTCCCTTTTAAATCAATAAAAGTTCAGTTTCTGCTCATCTGATTTTTTTTTTAAACTTCTCCTTCACTTGAATTAGGCTGGCGGAGCTAGCCTTTACGCGAAGTTAAAGACAATTCTTTCTGAATCAGGAACGAGCTTCCGTCGAAGCTAGCATGAATTTCCCGCGAAGTTCGGACTGTGCTTTTAGCGGAGCTAAGGCATGCTTTTCGGCGAAGTTATCAATACGTCGCTCTAAGTCAGCACTTGACTTGTGGCGGAGTTAGCCCTTAGTGGGGCTGAATTAGTGCTTCTCGGGAAGGCGCTTTAGGCGTCGTTTCAAATTAATTTGAAACGACAACCTGTGCTCTTTTTGAGGCATCGTCGTTTCAGGCGATCATCGGCCTATAAAAGCCTGATCGGCATGAGAGAGAAGGCATCACTTCTCTTTAAAATTTACAGAGCACTTGACTCTTTTCTTCTTCTTCTTCTTCTTCGTTCAAGAATTCAAGAACTTTCACAGTTCTTTAATGGCTCGCAAGAGACGAGCGGGAAAAGAGGTCGCAACCTCTGCAACGGAGGGTCCTTCTCCTCCTCCGGTCATCGAACGACCAATCGCCGGTAGGGATCTTTCCCTTTTGATCCGAGATTTTCATCTCTCTCTTCAAGCCGATTTCTGGCTGTCTTTAGATGAGCCCAAAATAATCAATTATGATCTGTTAATCTTAGGGAATTCGACTCCCTGAATTTCCCTAGATTTCTTAACTGGGAATATTAGAACCGAAGGGTCTCTTCTTCAAGCTTCCTGGCGAAGCTATCCCTTAGGCGGTTCACATCCTGTTGAATGACAGGATGCGAAGCTGTCCTTTGAAGTGTAACTGAAAAGGACTTTAATGCCCTTAAAATAATTTTTAGGCAATAATACCTTTCTGACGAAGTTAGCCCTTGGGGCTTTGTTGGATTCTGTTGTTCAAGGCTAAGCTTCCAGAGCGAAGCTAACACTTGGATATTTTCCCCGCTTCCTTGTTGGCCCAAGGTTACAATCACCCTTGTTTAGTGTATTTTGATGATTACAAAACATATTAGTTATTTGTACTAATAACAATTGTTGTTTAAGTGTGTTTCAGGTTTATTATCATACTAGAAGTACTCTCACTCAAATACAAGGCTTTTGGACTCAAGACAATTCAATTTGGGCTCAAGTTGCAATTTTGAAGATCAAGTGAAGATAGCCCACCTTGAAGAATAGCTTTGAAGTCCTTTATAAGTTTGTAAGTTTAGAATGTTAAAGTTTGAATATAGGAAATTTGGCTCTAGGATTTGCACACACACTTGTTTCTTGTATTTCCTATGTTTTGAAAATAGTTATTGAAAATGGTTATTTCTAAGTTTTATGCCTTAGTTTTATATATACATGTACCAAAGCTTTATATCTTGAAAACTTGTTTAAAACATGTGTAAAACTATTTTCTGCATAATACTTAGCTATATGTATTTTTAAAATATTTATCAAAATTTTTCTAACTCAAAACAGCCCAGTTTTTCAGTGTCAGGCAACATCGGTCGACCGGCCCGGTCGACCGGCGCTGTGTCTGGACATGCACTGTTTGTGCATGTCCGTCGTCGACCGGATCGGTCGACCGACGGAGAGCATTCTGCTCTCGGGAATTTTCGGTCGACCGGACCGGTCGACCGGAAGAAGGAAACTGTGTTTCCTCCTTTTGGTCGGTCGACCGAACCGGTCGACCGGGAGCCAACGGCTACTTCCAGCTAGGCTGGCGGTCGACCGGACCGGTCGACCGCCAAGCCTGCAACTTAGCAACGGCTCTTTCCTCTTTGGGATTTTCTGAAAATCTGTTTTCTTTTTCTGTTTTAACAGACTTTTGGAGAGTTGTTGGGGTGCTTTTGCAGGTTGAATTAGGTGAAAAGAAATGTTTTTATCTTATTTTCAACCCTATAAATAGAGGAGAAGTCTCTCCTTCATATCACTTAGAAAAATTCCTCAAGTTTTGTTGTTTTCAAAAGAGAAAAGAAAATTGTTTGAAGCTTTCAATTCCTACTCTTTCAGATTGTTTTTCAGTTGTGTTTGATTCTTTATATCACTCTACAACTGAAGTTTTCTCACCACACTTCATAGAGCCAAAAATCCTATACTCATTCTATAGTGAAGTTGTAATTGAAGTGAGAGTGTTTGTAAAAGATTGAGAAAAAGTGTAGTGATCAAGTTGTGATCACTTTGTTCTTGTAATTCCTTCTTGTGGAGCAACCTCTTCGGTAGAGGTCCTTTGTACTTGGTGGAGCTCGGTGCTCGGTCTTCGGTAGACCAATTGTTAAGGCATCCTCGGTGGATAGTGGAAACCCTTCACGGAGGTGAAGGCGGGGACTAGAGCAAGTGTGCTCGAACCTCGAAACAAATCATCTTGTTTGCGATTGCCTTTGCGTTATTCTTGCTTTCCATTTCTCTTGCTTTATATTGTCTTGAATTATTTGCTTGAGAACTAACCCTCTACTTGTGCAATCTTGTCTTGTTTACTTTACTTGCTATACTTGTTGTGTTACATTGTGTGCATTTCATTTTTACATCATCATACTTGGCATTGATCGATCACACCTCAATACAACACGGTTGCATTGCGCACCTCTAACCCATTTTAGGGGAATTGGGAGGAAGGAGTTCAGAACCTCGCAAGGGGTATTCGGCTCTTAGTCGTGTTTTGAGAGATCGTTGCATCACTCATTTAATTAAAGTTTAAAAAGATCATTAGATTAGCATAAACACCTATTCACCCCCCTCTAGGTGTTTTTCAATTGGTATCAGAGCTTGGACTCTAGGATTTGGTTTAACAACCTTAGAGAAGATCCTATTTGCTAATCATTTCATTCATATTCATATAGTAAAAAATGGCCGATGGAATTAAGACCCCTCCTAAATTTGATGGACTTAACTTTCCCATATGGAAAGTTAAGATGACCGTTTTTTGCAATCTCTAGGTAGCCGAGTTGCAAAGGCCGTGACTAAGTCCTTTAGTGTACCCCCCGGTGACGAATCCACTTGGTCCGAAATAGAGACTAAGGAATTCGATGCCAATGCCAAAGCTCAATATGCACTTCTTCAAGCCCTAAATGATGATGACATAGCTAGGGTTATACATTGCAAGTCCGCATTTGAGATTTGGTCACACTTGATAGTCACTCATGAGGGGACCTCACAAGTAAAGAAGGCTAAGATTGACCTTCTTCGGTCTCAATATGAACATTTAGCATGCAAGAAAATGAAACCATAGATGATATGGTTACAAGATTTACCAAGATTACTAATGGACTCTCATCTTTAGGTGAAGATATCAACAATGATCAAAGAGTAAGGAAGATCATCCGGGCTCTTCCTCCTTCATGGGAAGTTAAAGCTACACCTTGAAGGAACTCAACGACAATGAAGAGATGGAGCTCATAGGTCTCATTGGGAACCTCAAAACCCATGAGATGGAAAGGAAAGCAAGGGAGGATATGGCTCCTACCAAAAGAAGACCATCGCCTTCAAGAGCCAAGCTACACACACCGATGAAGATGATGAAGAAGAAGATGATGAGGAGCTCTCACTCCTTGTTAAGAATGTCCGGAGGATGTACAACAAGGCGAAGTACCAAGGTAGAAGAAGATGGCAAGGAGGCAAAGAAGAAAGAAAGATCACTTGTTTCAATTGCCAAAAGCCCGGACACATTGTGGCGGAGTGTCCGGACAAAGCTAAGCCCTCCACTTCAAAGAAGCCTTACAGAAAAGGCTATGAAGGCAACTTGGGATTCGGAGACCGAATCCGAAGAAGAGATCGACACCGCCAACATGTGCTTCATGGCTAATGAAGGCACAAGCAAGGTAACTTCTTCCCCCTCTCATGATAATGAACTTTCTATGGATGTGTTAGAAGAGGCTTTTGTTGAGTTGTCACAAAACTATGATTTCTTAAAGAAAAAGTATATAAAATGAAAAAGGAAATGAATCTTTAAGTCTTCAAGTTTTTACTCTTACAAAAGAAAAGGATAAGTTGGTTTCCACTTTGGCCACTACCAAAAATGATTTTGAAAATATAAGATCTCTTGCAAAGGTAAGGCCCACTAATTGATTCAAATGAAGTTTCTATGCTTAAGGAAAGATTAGACACATTAAGTGTTGTTTTGAAAGATTGTGAGTTTAACAAGAAGAAAATTGAGGCTATGTTTCCTAAGAAACAAGCCCCAAAGAAAATGCTCATGCTCATGTTCATGTTCATGCTACACAACCTAAACAACATGGCAAAACCCCAAACATGCTCACACTACACATCATGCTTTCATGTATAGAAAAGTGTACTCATGTTCACATTGTGGGCGGAAAGGACACTTAGCTAATTTTTATTATGATAGACTAAGTGCATCACATCATAATGTTTGGGTTCGTAACACTAACTTTCAAGGACCCAAGAAAGTTTGGGTACCAAAGTCAACAATTGTTTTAAATGATGTAGGTACTTTCCAAAGCCCAACGACGTAGAGGTTTGTGGTATCTTGATAGCGGTTGCTCAAGGCACATGACTTGGGACATCAACAACTTTGCAACCCTATCAAGATATCATGAAGGTGGCACCGTCACCTTCGGAGATGACGCCAAGGGTAAAATCATCGGTATTGGTAATGTAAAACTTGGCACCTCTCCTTTAATTGAAAATGTAGTTTTAGTTGATGGCCTCAAGCATAATCTCTTGAGTGTTAGTCAACTTTGTGATAAAGGTTTTGATGTTATTTTTGATAATGTTGCTTGTAAAGTAATTGATAGAATTTCTAATGTTTGTGTATTTTCCGGTTTTCGTGAAAGTAATGTTATATGATTGATATGTTAAATATGTCTTGTAATATTACTTGTTTGAAAGCCCTCGATGATGACTCTTGGTTGTGGCATAAGAGATTAGGGCATATTTCTTTTGATCACATTTCTAGGTTAAACACAAAGGAAATGGTGAAAGGTATTCCTTGTTTGAATTTTGAAAGGACCGAGTTTGTGACGCATGTCAATTTGGGAAACAAACTAAGTCTTCTTTCAAGTCAATTAAGGATATCATGACATCACGTCCTTTGAGTTAATCCATATGGATCTATTTGGCCCAACACAAACCAAAAGTCTAAGTGGGAATAGATTTGCTTATGTTTTGTTGATGATTTTTCAAGATTCACTTGGGTTTTCTTTCTTGAACATAAAAGCCAGCATTTTCATATTTCCAAATTTTTAAGAAAAGAGTTGAAAAAGAAAAAGATGTTTCGATTTTGAGAATAAGAAGTGATAGAGGAGGTGAATTCATTAACCAACCCTTTACCACTTTTTGTGATGAACATGGAATAAAGCATGAACTTTCTTGTCCTAGAACTCCACAACAAAATGGAGTAGTTGAACGAAAAAATAGAACATTACAAGAGATGGCTAGGACAATGCTAAGTGAATATGGTCTACCACATTATTTGTGGGCCGAGGCCGTAAATACATCATGCTACATATCAAATCGTGTTTTCTTGTGTAAAATACAACTAAAACTTCTTTTGAAATGTATTTTTCTAGAAAACCTAATGTTTCCTATTTTAAAGTTTTTGGATGCAAATGTTTTGTTTTAAATACAAAGATAATTTGGGAAAATTTGATCCTAAATCTTATGAGGCTATTTTTGTAGGTTACTCAAATACTAGTAAAGCTTATAGAGTTTTCATTAGATCATCATTGACTATTGAAGAGTCTATTCATGTTAAGTTTGAGGAATCTAATAAGTTTGTTAAGAATGTTGTAGAAATAGATGCATTGGATGAAGGCATGGAGAAAGTGACCTTGGAGGATGCTTCTACTATGGGAGACAAACCAAAGGATGATGAAGGAAGCAATGCTAAAGTGAAAGAGGCACAAGGGAATGAAATCAACAAATGAGGTGGAGCCTACTCAACCACTACCTAAGGATTGGAGATTCAATCCTCATCATCCCAAGGACCTCGTCATAGGTGAAGTATCAAAAGGGGTAACTACTCGCTCTAAAATTCAAGATTATTGTGGCCACTTTGCATTTATTTCACACATAGAACCCAAAATGTGCTCGAAGCCGAGGCCGATTCATATTGGTTGCTAGCCATGCAAGAGGAGCTCAATCAATTTGAGCGCACCAAGTTTGGCACCTTGTTCCTAGGCCCCACGATAGACCAACAATTGGTACTAAGTGGATCTTTAAGAATAAGTTGGATGAATCGGGTATGTAGTTAGAAACAAGGCTAGGTTAGTTGCCCAAGGTTACACTCAAATCGAAGGGATCGATTTTGAAGAAACCTTTGCACCCGTAGCACGGCTTGAAGCCATACGGATGACATTAGCATTTGCCTCATATAAAGATTTCAGTTATTTCAAATGGATGTTAAAAGTGCTTTTCTAAATGGATTTATTGAAGAGGAGGTGTATGTTGAACAACCCCCCGGGTTTGTTGATCCTACACATCCGGATTTGTTTTTAAATTAGATAAAGCTCTTTATGGTTAAAACAAGCCCCTAGGGCTTGGTATGAAAGACTTTCTTCATTTTTGACTTCAAATGGTTTTAAGAAAGGTAAATTGATACAACTTTGTTTACAAAACATGTAGAAAAGATATTCTTATTGTGTAAATTTATGTGGATGATATTATTTTTGGTTCTACTAATGAATCTCTTTGCAAAGCTTTTGAATCATGCATGAAGGATGAATTTGAAATGCCTATGATGGGGGAGCTCAACTATTTCCTTGGACTCCAAATCAAGCAAAGGAAGGATGGGATCTTCATCAATCAAGCCAAGTACACAAAGGAACTAATCAAAAGGTTTGGGCTTGAAGGATCAAGAGTAAGCAAAACTCCCATGGCAACAACTACAAAGCTTGACAAGGATGAACAAGGTAAAAGTGTAGACATTAAACTTTATAGAAGCATGATTGGTAGCTTGCTTTATTTGACGGCTAGTAGGCCGGATATTATGTTTTCCGTTTGTCTTTGTGCACGTTTTCAATCTTGTCCTAAAGAATCTCACATAATTGCGGTTAAACGCATAATTAGATACCTTAAGGGCACTATTGAAATGGGTTTATGGTATCCTAAAACCGGATTATTTGAAATGAAGAGTTTTTCGGATGCCGACTATGCGGGTTGTAGGGTAGATAGGAAGAGCACAAGTGGAACATGTCAATTCTTAGGTAATTGTTTTGTATCTTGGTCTTCCAAAAAGCAAAATTCGGTAGCCCTATCAACCGCCGAGGCGGAGTATGTTGCGGCCGGAGCTTGTTGTGCACAAGTTCTTTGGATGAAACATACTCTCCTTGACTATGATTTACACTTTGATCATGTTAAAATATTTTGTGATAATACTAGTACTATTCACATGACAAAGAATGCAAATCAACATAGTAAAACAAACACATTGACATTAGGTATCACTTTCTTAGAGATCATTATGAGAAAGGTGATATTGATATTGATTATGTTTCTACCGATTTTCAACTTGCCGATATTTTTACTAAACCTTTAGACTATGCTAGATTTTCATTTATTTGTGGTGAGTTGAATGTTTGTATTATGGATTCTTAAAATTAAAAATTGTTTTTCAATTGTTTTGTTTTAACCCTTTTTTGATGTATGACAAAAAGGGGGAGAATAAGTTTGTTGATGTTTGGAAAATAAGTGTTTAAATTTAACTTTCTAAGTTTGATACTATTTGAGTTTCATTTCATGAAGAAAAAGAAAGTTTGTGTTTTTTAAGTTTTTGGACAAAAACTATTGTTTGTTAAATGCTTTATGTATGCTTACATAGCTTTTCATATTCATGATAAATACATAGCATTGTTTGAGGGGGAGCTTTCCAAGCTTTTCCTCCTTTATTTGCTTCAATAACTTATATGTTTTGTCATCATCAAAAAGGGGGAGATTGTTGGCCCAGGTTACAATCACCCTTATTTAGTGTATTTTTATGATTACAAAACATATTAGTTATTTGTACTAATAACATTGTTGTTTAAGTGTGTTTCAGGTTTATTATCATACTAGAAGTACTCTCACTCAAATACAAGGCTTTTGGACTCAAGACAATTCAATTTGGGCTCAAGTTGCAATTTTGAAGATCAAGTGAAGATAGCCCACCTTGAAGAATAGCTTTGAAGTCCTTTATAAGTTTGTAAGTTTAGAATGTTAAAGTTTGAATATAGGAAATTTGGCTCTAGGATTTGCACACACACTTGTTTCTTGTATTTCCTATGTTTTGAAAATAGTTATTGAAAATGGTTATTTCTAAGTTTTATGCCTTAGTTTATATATACATGTACCAAAGCTTTATATCTTGAAAAACTTGTTTAAAACATGTGTATAAACTATTTTCTGCATAATACTTAGCTATATGTATTTTTAAAATATTTATCAAAATTTTTCTAACTCAAAACAGCCCAGTTTTTCAGTGTCAGGCAACATCGGTCGACCGGCCCGGTCGACCGGCGCTGTGTCTGGACATGCACTGTTTGTGCATGTCCGTCGGTCGACCGGATCGGTCGACTGACGGAGAGCATTCTGCTCTCGGGAATTTTCGGTCGACCGGACCGGTCGACCGGAAGAAGGAAACTGTGTTTCCTCCTTTTGGGTCGGTCGACCGAACCGGTCGACCGGGAGCCAACGGCTACTTCCAGCTAGGCTGGCGGTCGACCGGACCGGTCGACCGCCAAGCCTGCAACTTAGCAACGGCTCTTTCCTCTTGGGATTTTCTGAAAATCTGTTTTCTTTTTCTGTTTTAACAGACTTTTGGAGAGTTTTTGGGGTGCTTTTGCAGGTTGAATTAGGTGAAAAGAAAATGTTTTTATCTTATTTTCAACCCTATAAATAGAGGAGAAGTCTCTCCTTCATATCACTTAGAAAAATTCCTCAAGTTTTGTTGTTTTCAAAAGAGAAAAGAAAAATTGTTTGAAGCTTTCAATTCCTACTCTTTCAAGATTGTTTTTCAGTTGTGTTTGATTCTTTATATCACTCTACAACTGAAGTTTTCTCACCACACTTCATAGAGCCAAAAATCCTATACTCATTCTATAGTGAAGTTGTAATTGAAGTGAGAGTGTTTGTAAAAGATTGAGAAAAAGTGTAGTGATCAAGTTGTGATCACTTTGTTCTTGTAATTCCTTCTTGTGGAGCAACCTCTTCGTAGAGGTCCTTTGTACTTGGTGGAGCTCGGTGCTCGGTCTTCGGTAGACCAATTGTTAAGGCATCCTCGGTGGATAGTGGAAACCCTTCACGGAGGTGAAGGCGGGGACTAGAGCAAGTGTGCTCGAACCTCGAAACAAATCATCTTGTTTGCGATTGCCTTTGCATTATTCTTGCTTTCCATTTCTCTTGCTTTATATTGTCTTGATTATTTGTTTGAGAACTAACCCTCTACTTGTGCAATCTTGTCTTGTTTACTTTACTTGCTATACTTGTTGTGTTACATTGTGTGCATTTCATTTTTACATCATCATACTTGGCATTGATCGATCACACCTCAATACAACACGGTTGCATTGCGCACCTCTAACCATTTTAAGGGGAATTGGGAGGAAGGAGTTCAGAACCTCGCAAGGGGTATTCGGCTCTTAGTCGTGTTTTGAGAGATCGTTGCATCACTCATTTAATTAAAGTTTAAAAAGATCATTAGATTAGCATAAACACCTATTCACCCCCCCTCTAGGTGTTTTTCATTCCTGTCTTCGTGTGGAGTGCGGAGCTACGCTGCAGCTGCAGAGCTAAGCTTTGGGGCGAAGCTATCATTAGGCCAGCTTCGCTCGGAGAGCGAGGCTATGCCTTAACAAAAATTGCATTTTTGTTTTAGCCTTTGTTTGGCTGATGAACTAATCATAGTTTTTCTCTGTTTTTGCAGTGCACCATACTCTTGGTCCTTTGAACAGTCTATTTGGCACGGCCAGGGGGCTAGATGGCAATGTAAGCCTACAATTCCAAGGGCAGGCTTCTTTATTCAGCGAGCGAAGCTCTCCTGCTCGAGATACACTTATTCATGGTGGGGATCAGCGCGCCATGAGAAGCATCTTAACCACTGCTCCCCTTGAAGATTCTGACTGACGAATCTATCGGAAGCCCGGCTTCATGTTTGGAGATGCGGCGCCAGACCATGATCGCCAGCTGCTAGCCGGAGAGGGGCAGTGGATTTTCCAATTAGATGGCGAGAAGTTCTATCTTCCATCTAACAAGCGGCATTTTCCTTGTCCTTCTTCCAATGCGTGACGAGGGCTTGGAAGATGCAGTGGCAAGTGAGTCAGACTACTGAATCCGTTCACGTGGGGAAATTGTACTTCCCTCACCCGGTTATACAAGGATGGGGCCTCCTCATTGTATAATGGGTCTCGATCCTGGGAATGTACTCTCAGACATCCCAGTGGGAGAAAATCCTGCAGTGCCGCAGACCTTTGGGAATTAATTCTTTAAAGTTCGTGGCAACTATTCTGCCACTGATTTCAGGACTCCAGGCTGGATTCACCCTCCGAAGGCATGGTGGAGGGATTTGACTCTATATGTCCTTGCTCATTTCGAGGAGGATCTGGAGAGGCTGAATCTTTATGAGGACGTCAGGGCGACCTGCTATGGCATTCAGATGAGTGTAGCGAACTTCTACGCCATCTTCGAGTTATACTGCCCGGCTACAGGGACTTTCTTCACCTCCGTTGGCGAACTGGGCATGGCTCTCACGAGATGTGGGAAGTCTCTGCTTTGCTTTGGGATCCCTCCCATACGAAGAATATTTCCCATGCGAGGCAGAATTGGCACTTCTGGAGAAGCAGGAGCCCGCCTTGTTTGAGACCTACCGGGAGTTGATGTGCCATTTGTACATTTGTTCCAGTATGCATGGGAGTAGTAAGGGAGCTTCATGTAGCTTGAAGAGCTGGGGAGATTATTTGTTCCCCGATATGAAAAATACTCCTGAAGCGGCTCATTGTGGAGTTGTTGATGAAGACATCTTTCGTCGGATGCAAAAGCATTCTTAGGGGGATCTGATTCTGGAAGAAGATGACGGCCCCTATGAAAAATGCAATATTCTTCAGAGTTTCCACCATTAGGCTCGTCGGTCGACGTCCCGGAAGGCACTTCTGGCTGGTTTCTTGACGGTCTGGTTGAAGAGATGTGTGGTGCCGTCTTCTTCTAGCGACATCATTCATCCGACTGTCTTGTTACTTGTCGTTCGCCTAGTCCATGGTCGTTCTCTTAGACTCCTTCCAGCTATGGTGTGCTATATTCAGAGAGGCCTTCACGCATTAACGGAGGCTTTTTGTAGGCCACCAACGACGAAACGGAGAAAGGGGACTATTCTACCTTGCGACGGACCAAACCCCAGCCAGAATAGGTCTGCCGTATACTTATTTGATGGCGTGGTTTGCCCTTCACTGTCCCTCCATGATCGAAACCGGAGAGGACCCCCCAGAAGGTGTTCGAATGGCGCTTCTCCGTCGATTCGAGGGGTGTTCATGGCTGAAGACTTACGTGGCGGCGGTCCGTAAGTTGCTGTGCCGCTATGACGTCTATAGCCTTTTCCGCTGCTTCCCCTATATTCGGGATGTGGGCTATGGTGAAGAGTTCAAGGATGTGGGGGAAGGGCAGGCGTCATTGAGCCGGGGAATTTTTGAGTGGCTGGTTAGCATTCGGCCCTCACATTTATTGTACAGAAGCGGGGACAGTTGCTACCTGGAGCCTTATGTTCCAAGTTGGTTTGCCCGTCAGTTTGGATATGACCAACTGTACGTGGGCAATCCGAACAGCAATCTGGCTTTCATGGGGAGCCTCATCGATGGAGCCCGTACCTGGCGGTTCTTCATTGCTGCTGTACCGAAGCGCGGCTGTGCATGCTTTAAGGACTCCGAACCTTCTAATGACCTTGGGATTCTGCTAGTGGTGTACGACCTCAAACTCCACACCCATCAGATTCTCTATTAATTCTTCTGGTGTGAAGTTAATTTCTCAGCGGCTGAAGCAGAAAGTCACTGAGAAGGGTGAGGGTAAAAGGGTTCGCGTCCTAGGCCTCGGGGAGTTCATTGTCGTTGATGACAGTGAAGCCTCGGATGCAGGAAGTCCTCGCTTCGAAGCGAAAACGGGTGCTGAAACTCCAGTAGATGCTTCTGGCGTGGTGGGGACGGCCCCCGTAGAACATGCTAATGTTGAAGAAGTGGAGGAAGAAGATCTCGACGTCCACTTCAAACGAAAGCGAGAGGGTGGATCTCTAGGAAGAGAGTAGTTAAGAAGCCTCGTCGCTACGCTCCTACAGTTGTTGCAGAGGGCGAACCATCTGTAACACTTCCTCCTCCTACCCCATTAGTAACTGAATTGTCGGCTCCTAAACCGATTACTGGCGAAGCCGCTCTGGACCCGGGTAAGATCAGCTTCGTCCTTGCAATATTCTTCTTATGTGTTCTGGACAGCTCATTATTTGCTTTGTGATTCAGGCACTGAGGCGGTGAGAAGCCCGAGAGCTGAAGCTATCAGAGAATAAGGGGAGCATTATGATCCCTTGTTTACTTATAAGGAGGGCGATGAGGCTGGCTATTTTGCCGTCTCAGAAGAGTCCGGAGATGATGCGGCTGATGTAGGTCCTTCGGGCGCTGGGACCTCGAAAGGAAGTCCCGAAGCTTCTAGCTCCTTTGGGTGGACCACAGAGGGTTCGGCAAGCGAAGGCGGGCCGACCATTCGTGTTGACTTCGCCAAAGATTTTCCAATGGAGCCCGTAGAGACTGATGTAGTCGCCAAGACGATTGAGGCGACATTATCTTTTGGTACTGTTTTGACCTTTTGACTCTTGCCATTTGTTATGCCCTGCTTAAACAAAGTCTTATTGCAGGTGTTCCGCCTCTGGGTGCATCGACTTCAAGAGAGCCAACCAATCTTCTTGAGGGATCTAGGGGTGAAGTAAGCACTTCGACCACGGTGGATGCTGCTGAGTTGGATGCTTTGTATGGCGACCTGCCCTCTTATTAGCCTGAACCAGCCAGAGAAACTGAAATTGAGGAGACGTAAGTCATGGAGCCAATCTCACTTCTAACTATATCAATGAGTGAGGTGCCATCAGTTTCGCCAGCGCCATCTATCTTGCCAGGTGCGGAGCTGAGGGTGATTACCAGTCCTACTTCCCCAACACTGGTGATTGAGCCCGCTCTCCCGGAAATAGTCACTAGTCCGACCTCGGTTGTGGCTAGTGTACTAGTTTCAATGAAGACTCCTCCGAGATCACCGATGACCTCTTATGTTGCTGCAGCCAGTGCTTCTACTATTCCTTCCACAGTGGTGTCAATAAAGCCAGTGGAATCTTTAGGGGCTGCTCGTCTGCTTTGAGGCCGAGAATGAATTTGTGGCTGAGCTAGTCGATAGCTTTTATAAGAGCTTGAAGCGGACCATCGCTTTGATTTTGAAAGGCTCGACTACCTCATTCTCTGCTATGAAGGTGGTCCTTTCCCGAAGCATTGAGAGTATCTGAGACTTTGGAGGGGATGACCAGGCCGCTACATTGGAACTTCTGGTGGACCAACTTGAGAGGGATGTAGACGAATGGCGCCGTCTTAGCCATTCAGACCTGGAGTCTTCAGTTAATGAGCAGCTTGCGTACCTTGTCGTTCAGATGCATGAAGCTCATCTTGCCGCTCTAGAAGCCGCTAAGGCCATTTCTTCTGACTTGAAATCCTTAGAGACAAGGAAGGTAGAGCTCGGGGATGCCATAGATGCTTCTAGCAGTGCTCTTCTTGACGCTGAAGATAAAATTGAAAAGGCCAGGGAGATGATCAGGAAGGCAAATCTTCTTTTATCTAAGGCTGAACCAGTGCCTCTTGAAGAGACTGCGCGGCTTGAGCAGCTTAAGGCTCAGAGTGACGAACTCTCGCGGCAGGAGTCAGCTCAGAGGGCAACCTTGGTTGAGGTTGAAGCTCGCTTAGCCCAGATGGCGAGCTTTAATGAGGCTGAGCTGAGGTCGCAGGCGCTTGTTAGGGCTGCTGATGATAAGAAGATAAGGCTGGCCTTTCTTGAAGGACGGATCAAATCTTATGAAGCACCCTTATAGCTTGTAATATATGTGTCTTCATGTATCCCTTCTTTTCGAAATCAATAAAAGTAATTTTGTTTTGACTCCCCTTATCGTATTTTCAACTTATTTTATCTTTTGAATTGTTGCTTTCAAGTTGTACTGCAATCATTTGAGAAAACAGTCCGTACTGTACTGAATAATGAGACTTGCCTATCTGCCAGTTCAGAGGTCGCAATGACGTAACCGATTGAGAAGCCACCAAGCTCAATAAAGTCCTTGTCGGACTAAAGGTGAGACTTGGCTATCTGCCGGTTCAGAGGTCGCAATGACGTAACCGGTTGAGAAGCCACCAAGCTCGAAGTAGTCCTTGTCGGGCTGAAATGTGAGACTGGGCTATCTGTCGGTTCAGAGGTCGTAATGATGTAACCGGTTGAGAAGCCACCAAGCTCGAAGTAGTCCTTGTCGGACTAAAAGGTGAGACTTGGCTATCTGTCGGTTCAGAGGTCGCAATGACGTAACCGATTGAGAAGCCACCAAGCTCGAAGTAGTCTTTGTCGGACTAAAAGCTGAGACTTGGCTAACTGTCAGTTCAGAGGTCGCAATGACGTAACCGATTGAGAAGCCACCGAGCTTGAAGTAGTCTTTGTCAGACTAAAAGGTGAGACTTGGCTATCTGTCGATTCAGAGGTCGCAATGACGTAACCGATTGAGAAGCCACCAAGCTCCAAGTAGTCCTTGACGGACTGAAAGGTGAGACTTGGCTATCTGTCAGTTCAGAGGTTGCAATGACGTAACCGATTAAAAGCCACCAAGCTTCAAGTAGTCCTTGACGGACTAAAAGGTGAGATTTGGCTATCTGTCGGTTCAGAGGTCGCAATGACGTAACCGATTGAGAAGCCACCAAGCTCCAAGTAGTCCTTGACGGACTGAAAGGTGAGACTTGGCTATCTGCCGGTTTAGAGGTCGCAATGACGTAACCGATTGAGAAGCCACCAAGCTCCAAGTAGTCCTTGACAGACTGAAAGGTGAGACTTGGCTATCTGTCGGTTCAGAGGTCGCAATGACGTAACCGATTGAGAAGCCACCAGGCTCCAAGTAGTCCTTGACGGACTGAAAGGTGAGACTTGGCTATCTGTTAGTTCAGAGGTCACAATGACGTAACCAATTGAGAAGCCACCAAGCTCTAAGTAGTCCTTGACGGACTGAAAGATGAGACTTAGCTATCTGCCGGTTCAGAGGTCGCAATGACATAACCGATTGAGAAGCCACCAAGCTCGAAAGTAGTCCGTGTCGGACTAAAAGGTGATACTTGTCTTTTGTAAATGTCAATAAGTATAGAACTGGTCGTCAGCTTGCCTGTCACTTGTCTTTTGTAAATGTCAACAAGTTTAGACATTGTTCAGACCAGTCAGAATTTTGATGGAATTTGGAAAAGGTCTCGTTTTCATTGCGAAAAATGAGAAGATCACTGTCATAGGTTTAATGTTAACGTAACAGCGAAATGGATGGCAGAGGTTATACTGTTAAACATAGCATAAAAGGGGTCTCGTTCTCACGGGGAGAAACGAGGAAATCACTGTCATAGGTTTAGTGTTAACGTAACAGCGAAATGGATGCCAGAGGTTATACTATTAAACATAGCATAAAAAGGGTCTCGCTCTCACGGGGAGGAACGAGGAAATCACTGTCATAGGTTTAATGTTAACGTAACAGCGAAATGGATGCCAGAGGTTATACTGTTAAACATAGCATAAAAAAGGTCTCGCTCTCACGGGGAGGAATGATTGGTCACTAATGTTGCATATTTAATGTCACATTTTCATACTTATTTTAGAATAAAAGCCTGCATTGTCCTAATTATTTGTTTAATTTATTTGCAGGCCCAATCCTTAAGGAGATGAAGAGAAATGAGCCCAAAAGCCCACCAGAATTCTGAATTAAATCAGAGTTAATTCGTACACATAAAATCAGGGCAAAATCAAGGGGTTGAAACCGGTTGAGAAGAATCCTCTCAGAATCGATCGGTTAAAGCCAAGAATCCAAGGCCATTTCGTCAGAATCTAGAGCTCAAACGAAGAAACCAACTCCAGATAAAGTCAGAAGGAGAAACCAGGGTGACCCACCAACAGGGTGTGGCCACCTGGCCACACCCTTGCCGCGAAAACGCGGCAAAAGCTGCGGATCCGCGGCATTGTTGGGGAGTTAGGGGAAGCGTTTGCTTCCCCGATCTCCCCGGGATCCTGATGGTTAGGGTTTTGCCTATAAAAGGCCTGTATTTGCACTGAAAATGGGACGTGAAGGCAGATTAGGATTTAGCCTAGTTTTAATTCTTTGTAGTTTAGGTTTTTCTTTTCTTGTTATGTAATTTGTATGTAACTTAGGGTAGAAGAAGATTCATGTAAGTAAGAGAGAGGGGCTGATGTTGAGAGTGACACTGACGATGTACCCTACTCCTTTCTTTCATTGTCTCAGCAAGTAATAAAGGTAAATATTTTGTTTGTTTTCTATTTCTGCTTTACTTTACATTTGTTTTGCTTTCCTCTTCCTCTTCTACTTTATCTTGGTTATATGTGTTGAGTGTACAAGTGAATTCCTAAGCAAGTATAACCAAGCTACGTGAGAGCCAGCGATAGTCCATGAAGACGTTCTCCTCTTCCAAGATCCGCATCACTTCGTTCTCGCTAGGCGTGACGATATAATGTGCACGGGGACTGAGCTCGAGCTTATGATCTATGCGTTGAACGCCTCCGAAGCAAAGGTAAAACATGCAACGGTTTCCAGGTAAGTCATCACTCAACCTCGGTAAGTATCTCTTTCCTTTATTTCCTTTCTTTTCTTTTCTTTCTTTAGTATAGATCAACACCACCTCCTCCAACTCTTTCTTCTCCACTTCATTGTACATAGTCGCTTTTCTTGTTTTCTGATTTTTCACCTTCTTCAATCTTTCACTTCCTTCTAACTTTAACTATAACTTTCTTTTTCATTTTTATAACTTTAAAACAGAGAAGAACTTTCGCTTTTATTCTTAACGATTTCAATAAAGAACGGTAAAGCTTCCATCGCAAACCCTCCTTGTGGATCACGACCCGCATAGCCACTTGCTATAGCGGAAGAATTTAGCACTTGCACATATTTATTTTAAGTTCTTTAATCTCGTATTTTTTGTGCAGGTTTAGCTTCAAGCAAATTTTGGCGCCGTTGCCGGGGAGGGTAAAACGGTTTTTATTGAAATCTGAATTTTTATTGCAAATTTTTTAGAACTAAATGAATTTTCTTCTCTGTTGCAGGTTACAGGGCAAGCAAAGCAGAAAATTATTATTGCAGTGACATACAAGTGGCCTTGGGCCTCTGCTCCAAAAAGTAGAGACCAAGGGCTCTCTGAATTGCCGCGTTTCCACGGCAAAAGCCGCGGATCCGCGGCAAGGAAGAGTTGACTACTAACAGCTTTTTGCAGGGCTGCTTAGTTTAAAAAAAAATTTCTAGTTTGCTGCAACTTTAATTTTTCTTATATGCCATAACATAAGCCTGCTAATAATCAACAGTAAAATATTTGTTGAAAAGATAAAAAAATTGATTAGACATTGCATTTTAGGCACGTGTCTTTTTAATTCCTTTATTTTTTACTGTTGAAGAGTGCTGGAGCAAGGTATGTTTGCATTGCATCTAGAATAGGACTATCTCTTGGTTGATTTATATCGCTTAGAGTGCATCTTATTTATCTTGTACACTTGCACAAAAACTGATCTTAAGGGCACCACCCAATAATAAGATAAGGTGGGGATTTAATCACCCTTCCTTAGCCCAAAAATCAGAATCCAAGCACTCACTAACCCAAGCCTAACTTAAAATGAGTAGACGTTGGCCCTAGGGACATCTCGGACTCAATTAGGAGATTATCCTAAGGGGGAAAGGTGTTGGAACTTGACTCTTGCCAAATAAGTGTCTAGGAAAGGGATTAAGGGCCGAAAGCCTGAAGGTTGGTGGTTATTTAATTAAGGAACGTCTTTTAACGGAAAACCTCCGACAACCTTGCCCTGACCTGGCTGATTAGCTTGTGGTCAAAGTCTACATTAAACCTCCTGTGGACAGTCTAACCAGTTAGGAGTCGTCTAGGTCTAAGTTTACCCTAACTTAGGTTAGAATTTTTTCTTTATTGTTTGTTTATTTGTGTGGTTTTCTTTCTTTTTGTTTGTATTCCATTGTGTGATATGGCTTATAATAATAATTTTTCCAACTATAATAATAATCCATATTATACATCAAACTCTTTTTCGGATATTACCAACCCGGCATATCATGACTTTAACCAACCTAGTGTGCCGGATTGGTCTTATCCGAATCCATATAACCCATGTCCCCCATCGTATGACTATAATTTCCATAACGATTTCAACTCTTCACAGAGTCAGTGGGATTCACCTACCCCGAGTCCAATTTTCAACCACGGTGTCCTCCTTCTCCACCTAGTCCACACTATTTTCAAGAGTCATACTCAGTTCCACCAGTCCAAAATAGAAAACCATCAATTTTGGAACGGAGTATGCGTGAGTCCAAACAACAATCACAAAATCTGATGGACTCACAATTTCAATACCACTTCCAAAACAACTCTTCATCTTTTCAACAAGACAATGAACCCATCAACTATGAAAAGATGCTAGAAGCCATGACTCATGCTCAAAATGCTAGAAATCGTGACATAGATATGATGGTCGAATCTCTACGTTCCCACCGTCCTGATGTCACTTACCATTCTGTTAGAGCCGAAGAGTCATGTTGTTTTGGAAATCAAAATTTTATTTCAGAACAACCATTTGAACTTGCCCAAACTCCAAATTTTGAAAAAGATATTGATAGTTTGGCTAGTTTTCCTTTTCCTGAAATAGAACTTGAAAATGATTATGATCCTGAACCCCAACTTAGTGATTCAATTCTATTTCCTGATTCGATTATGACTCCGGTATCTTCACCTGACTTCAATCTTTTCCGGAGTCAACATTGGATCCTGTACCAATTCATAAAGAAATTGAATCACCTATCTTTGAGGATCATGTTGAACTTGATCAACTTACACTTTCGAAGATCCTATTGACAAATTGGCAAGTTCTCAATTTTTTGATATTGAACTCAATGAGATATGTGACCTAGATTCTCACATATGTGATCCAGTTCAACTTTCTGAATCAATTTTGACTCCCGTTTTGTTACCAAACTTGAGTAATATTCTAGAGTCAGTTTTGATTCCTCCACCTATCATTCCTGAATTGGAATCACCCATATTAGGTTACATTCCATTGTTGGAAAATACATGTGGACTGGAGTCTCAACTTCTTGACTTGGACCCAATTTCTGAACCTATTTCGACTCCTGAACCTTTACTTGACTTAAGTCACCTTCCTGAGTCGGTATTAGTTCCTGTCCTTCCTGAGTCCAAGCCAACTGTTCTATCATTTCATACTCCATTCTGGGACGAGGTGGTTGACAAATTTGACTCCGAAATTAGTTATGGAATATAGAATTAGATGGGGTCACATACTTAATAAAAATCCTTAATGGACACATCTTTTTCATGGGTTATATTAATGTAATTTCTGGTGGGTTCCTCCGAGTCCCAAGAAAAGTTGATTGGGCCATGTTTCGTGGACCAATCAGACCACCACCGGAACCACCACCATAAGGTAACACTTTCCTTCCCTTTCTTCTTTTTCATGCATCTATGCATTAATTCATACATTGAGGACAATGCATGAGATAGGTGTGGGGGAGGGTCTAACATAACTTTTCTTTTTCTTTAAAAAAAAATTAACATTTTTCTTTACTTTTAAAAACTTTTTGAAAAATAGAAACAATATTTTGACTTATTTTTGTAAGAAATTAAGTTAATTTTAAGGAATAGGAAAATCCAAATTAGGATTTCTTATACTTGGTCAAAATAAGATTATTTGTTTGATTGATAGAGTTAGGAAGATAATTTGTCAAAGTAATTTAGTCTTGATCTTTACCTTGATGAAATATGCACACTTCATACACTTACACACTTAGGGTTCAAAAACAAAGATTCTTTGCCTTATAAAAAATATATATATATAAACAAATCTAATTATTGATTAGCTAGGTCCTTTGGCCTAAGAAAGCCTTAGTATTTATGCAAAAGATAATTAGATGAGTTTGAAAAAAAAAGTCTAATTATTGATTAGCTAGGTGCTTTGGCCTAAGCAAGCCTTAGTATTTATGCGAAATATGATTAGATAAGTTTGAAAAGAAAAATTCTCTGATTAAGCTGGGTATTTGTGCCTAATAAAGCATAAGTTTTCACGCCTAAAAGAGGTTCATATAATAAAATCCTTAGTTTTGTGGCCTTGTTTGCTCGAGTCGAGTCCTTAAGTCCTAGGGGTATCTTCTCACCTGGTGCCCTAAGACCGTCTGGTTTGGGAGTCATCGATTAAAGGCTCGTTACATGGGCAGATTAGAAAGCCTAATAAAACTAAGGAATAATACCACAAAAAAAAAAAAAAAGAAAAAAAAGAGTATATATATAAAAAAAATAAATAAGGCATAAGAGTTAGAGTTAATGGACCCTAAGTCAAAATTTTCACAGTCACAAGGTGCATATGACTTAGGGTAAAGTAATAGACTAGATGAGAAGTACAATTTGACTCCTTACTTTGATTGATAACAAATTTTTGAATAGAGACTAAGTTTAGGAATGAAAAATTCGGCTTTCCTATAACTTATAGATTGCTTAGATCTTACAATCATATTTCAAATATTTTTCTCTTTCAAAATGCTTTTCGAAAATACTAACTCTTTATTTCTCTTTCTTTATGGATTTTGTGGGTGCAATCCGCTGAAAACCCTCACGAGACAAAACTCGTCCTCTAGGGGGAACCTAGAGGTTTAACGGCTTGTTGCACATGCTCAGTGCAATCGCGCGACCTGCGAAAGTGGTCTAATAATCTCTAGTATAGTTTAGTTGTTTTGCTCGAGGACGAGCAAAAGATAGGTATGGGGGTGTGATTGGTCACTAATGTTGCATATTTAATGTCACATTTTCATACTTATTTTAGAATAAAAGCCTGCATTGTCCTAATTATTTGTTTAATTTATTTGCAGGCCCAATCCTTAAGGAGATGAAGAGAAATGAGCCCAAAAGCCCACCAGAATTCTGAATTAAATCAGAGTTAATTCGTACACATAAAATCAGGGCAAAATCAAGGGGTTGAAACCGGTTGAGAAGAATCCTCTCAGAATCGATCGGTTAAAGCCAAGAATCCAAGGCCATTTCGTCAGAATCCGGAGCTCAAACGAAGAAACCAACTCCAGATAAAGTCAGAAGGAGAAACCAGGGTGACCCACCAACAGGGTGTGGCCACCTGGCCAGACCCTTGCCGCGGAAACGCGGCAAAAGCCGCGGATCCGCGGCATTGTTGGGGAGTTAGGGGAAGCGTTTGCTTCCCCGATCTCCCCGGGATCCTGATGGTTAGGGTTTTGCCTATAAAAGGCCTGTATTTGCACTGAAAATGGGACGTGAAGGCAGATTAGGATTTAGCCTTGTTTTAATTCTTTATAGTTTAGGTTTTCTTTCTTTTCTTGTTATGTAATTTGTATGTAACTTAGGGTAGAAGAATATTCATGTAAGTAAGAGAGAGGGGCTGATGTTGAGAGTGACACCGACGATGTACCCTACTCCTTTCTTTTATTGTCTCAGCAAGTAATAAAGGTAAATGTTTTGTTTGTTTTCTATTTCTGCTTTACTTTACATTTGTTTTGCTTTCCTCTTCCTCTTCTACTTTACCTTGGTTGTATGTGTTGAGTGTACAAGTGAATTCCTAAGCAAGTATAACCAAGCTACGTGAGAGCCAGCGATAGTCCATGAAGACGTTCTCCTCTTCCAAGATCCGCATCACTTCGTTCTCGCTAGGCGTGATGATATAATGTGCACGGGGACTGAGCTCGAGCTTATGATCTATGCATTGAACGCCTCCGAAGCAAAGGTAAAACATGCAACGGTTTCCAGGTAAGTCATCACTCAACCTCGGTAAGTATCTCTTTCCTTTTCTTTTCTTTCTTTTCTTTTCTTTCTTTAGTATAGATCAACACCACCTCCTCCAACTCTTTCTTCTCCACTTCATTGTACATAGTCGCTTTTCTTGTTTTCTGATTTTCCACCTTCTTCAATCTTTCACTTCCTTCTAACTTTAACTATAACTTTCTTTTCATTTTTATAACTTTAAAACAGAGAAGAACTTTCGCTTTTATTCTTAACGATTTCAATAAAGAACGGTAAAGCTTCCATCGCAAACCCTCCTTGTGGATCACGACCCGCATAGCCACTTGCTATAGCGGAAGAATGAGCACTTGCACATATTTGTTTTAAGTTCTTTAATCTCGTATTTTTTGTGCAGGTTTAGCTTCAATCAAGAAACGAGGAAATCACTATCATAAGTTTAATGTTAACGTAACAGCGAAATAGATGCCAGAGGTATACTGTTAAACATAGCATGAAAAGGGTTCTCGTTCTCACGGAGAGAAACGAGGAAATCACTGTCATAGGTTTAGTGTTAACGTAACAGTGAAATGGATGCCAGAGGTTATACTGTTAAACATAGCATGAAAGGGTCTCGCTCTCACGGGGAGGAACGAGGAAATCACTGTTATAGGTTTAATGTTAACGTAACAGCAAAATGGATGGAAAGATCTTTATATGTGGTCTTACCATTCTATGGATAAGAACTGGTAAGTGATTTTAGAGAGGAAATCAAATGGGAACAAGTCCCTTAGGATTTTTAGCAAATCCCCAGCTATCAACGGGTTTGATATGCCTTTACGAACTACCGTTTGAGTCGGGCTAGCCATGCTATTCTCCTTAGCATGATGAGTTATCGAGGACTTATGTTGGGCTTAAAGGCCAACATTTTTCTCTATCCTTAACCGTTAAGGATATTGGATCATTTGGTATGTGTAACCTTGATTCTCCTTTGAGACAAACAATGTATGACCAGGTTCCTACTAGTTTATGGTTGCATGATTTCGTTTGGAAGAAGAGAGAGGTTCTCCTTGCGTGTACCTTGGATATGAAGGTCTTGATCAGAGGTGTAATGTTAACTTGATCATGAGAAGGATCCTTAATCAAGGATAATACTTCTTTAAGAACTTGCCATTGATCGGCATCATGAGTAAATCGCCATCTGAAGTCATAAGGCGGTATGCTCCATTTGAATAGACTGTTTCTATTACAAACGGTCCTTCCCATTTAGGCTGAAATTTGCCTTTAGTTTTTGCGTCATGATCATCGGTCGTCTGACAGCTAAAACCAAATCTCCTTTCTGGTAGACTCTTTGTTTGACCTTCTTGTTGAAGGCTTTTGAGATCGAGCTTGATACAACTCGATGTGCTGCTAAGCTTGTAGTCGCTTCTCATCTAGGGCTTCGAGCTCTTGAAGACGCAACCGATCATTGTCCTCTGATATGATCTTAGTCATTAAAGCGACCCGTAGTGAGGGCTTCTGGATTTCCAACGGTATGACTGCTTCACACCCGTACACCAGGGAAAAAGGCGTATTGCCTGTCGGGGTCTGAACCGTGGTTCGGTAGGCCCAAAGACATTCACAAAGCTTTTCGTCCCAATCTCGCTTATTCGAGGAGACAAACTTTTTGAGTAACTTGATGATCGTCTTGTTGAATGCTTCCGCCAAGCCATTAGCGGCGGGATTATAGGCTGTTGAAGCCACATTCTGAATTCGGTATTTATCACAGAATCGATAGAATACCTGGCTTATGAATTGGGGACCGTTATCATGGATGATCCGCCTGGGACACCAAATCGATGGATGACATGGTGTTTGATGAAATTAACCACGTTGGAAGTATTGACTTCAACTAGTGGTATGGCTTTTGCCCACTTTCAAAAGTAATAGTTATTGCCAGAATAAACTGGCGACCTCTTGTCGAAGAGGGGCTGATTGGCCCTACAACATCGATTCCCTATGCTTCAAATGGCCATGAAGCAACCGTTGGGTGGAGCAACTCCGGGGGCTGATGTATGAAGTATGCATGGATTTGGCATGCTTTGCATCTTCGTGCATATTGGATGGCATCGGCTATCATGGTTGGCCAATAATATTCAAGCCTATGCAATCTGTCTTTAAGTTTTGGACCTGGCTGATGAGCTCCGCATATGCCGTCGTGTGCTTCTTTAAGCACTTCCTGCGCCTCTGAATTAGAAAGGCAACGGAGGAGGACACCGTCATATGAACGACAGTAAAGTGTCTTTAGAGTTGGGTCTTAGTAGAAACGGAGAGACCTTCGTCTGATAGATGCCGCTTCTTTAGGATTGTCTGGTAGCAGACCGTGTAAAGCATAGTCGATGAGAGGAAATCGCCAATCTCTCGGCTCAAGATCCATCGAGACATTTTAGACTTCTCGGGTTCTTAACATATGCTTAGAGCATACAAGGTTTCGAGTTGCCACTGTGAGGTGATACTCGGTGTCGAGTGACAGGGCTAGTGTTATTGCTAATGCAGCAAGAGAGTCCACCTTGGTATTCTGAGATCGAGAACGTGCCCGATGTAGAAGCCATCATACAGATCAGCCAATTCGATGACCGTGTGGTAATAAGGCACCAAGTCTTCGTGGCGGACCTCATACTCACCTTTAATCTAATTGATAATCAGTTTTTGAGTCGCTGTAAGCTTCGAGGTAGCGTACCCCATTCCGTGGGCGAGCAGAAGGCCAATGAGCAAAGCACTATATTTCGCTATATTGTTGGAGCATGATTTCGTCAGAGAGAATGCTCTAGGAAGGACGTGATTTTGTGGGGAGATGGACACAACCCCCACACCGGCAATGATCCTGCCCTTAGGACCTATTCGTGATGCTCCATCGAAGAACATCTGCCAAACTTCATCCTCTGAAGTTACATTGGACTCAAAAACTTCATCCGGAATATTTTCATGAAGTTTTGAGTGTTCTGGAACTGAATGAGCAGCCAAGAACTCCGCAAGGGCCTGGCCTTTAACCGCCTTTTGAGGGATAAAGATCATGTCGTATTGAGACAAAAGAAGTGCCCATTTAGCCAATCTTGAATTCAGTGATCCTGGCTTCGTCATGAGAAGACGCAAAGGATTCACTCTAGAGATGACATGTATGGTTTGGCCAACCAAATAATGTCGTGTTTTCTGAACAGCAAAGACAAGAGCTAAGCACTCCTTCTCGATAGGATTATAAAGAGATTCCGCCCCTATCAGAGTCGTTGAGAGAGATTGCCATCATCTGGCAGGATGGAGATGACATTGCAAGATTTGCCCTTCGACTTGGACTTCTTTGAATCCCATTGTTCGTCTTGGACAAGATCTGGGTGTATCCACATGATTTCCCCTGTCTCCAGTGTAAAGGTAACAAGACCCCTATTATCCTGAATTTTAGCCGCAGGATGTTTGACTTCTAGCCGTGGCGCAGGGACTGGATAAGTCCCGTCAGGAATTGTGACCATTGGGGTTTTGCCGAACTCGAGGGTCACCATATTTGTAGTGACTTTCTTCTGCTCTGACTTTAGTGTCAGGACCCCAGCGTCGATCAAGGCTTGGATTCTATCCTTGAGGACAAAGCACTTGTCGGTAGGATGGTGAATCATCCTGTGGAAGAGACAGTATTTAGGATCGTTTGTACGTCCTATCTCATTGGGACGTCGAGCATCTGGGAGCTTCATTTTATTCCCTTTATGAAGTAAATGGAATATTGTGACGACCTGATCGTCTCTGAAGGAGTACTGTTTTGGAGGGAACTTAGACTCTTGATTATTAAAGCCGCTCTTCTTGACCTTCGACTGCACATCCCCTGATAATTCAACGGACATAGTCTCTTTCTCTTTAGCTTGAGAAGACTGCGCCATGTCGCCGCGTCCTTTATTGTTCATACCCCATTTGCCTTTAGGAGTGGATGGTTCGAACTTTTTAGCTGACTTTTCGGCTATCTCGGCTTGCTAGACCAGTTCTTTCCAGGTATGGGCTTTGACAGCCCCCATGCGAATCTCTACTTGGTCTAAGAAGTTGTGCCTGCACATCTGTAAGAGCATGGGTAATGGCATCCCTGCTGGGCACATCAAAGACAAGTTTCTGAATCGCTCAATGTAGTCACGGACAGATTCGCCCTTCTTCTGCACGGTGGAGAGGAGCTTGTCCATGGTTATCTCGGTATCGTCCTCATAGAAACGAGAAAGGAATCGGGTTTCGAGGTCGATCCAAGAATTGACAGAGCCTGGAGGGAGACTTCGGAACCAGTTAAATGCGACCCCCTTTAAGGTGCCAATGAACAACCTATCCATGATAGCATCATTGTTTATAACATTACCGGTCTGAGACCGGAAATAGTAGATGTGCTAGTTTGGCGAGCTTTTACCATCGTACGTGTGTAACGTCGGTGGTTTGAACTTTGGTGGGTATGGCACTGAATCCCACTCAACGGGTAAGGACGGATTGTTCCTACTTTCTTTAATTCATCCCTCTGAGTTAGGGATGCGATTTGGGCTTGGATGCCCTTAAGGACCTCAGCGTCCAAAAAAAACCCTCCTTTGACTTCTCTGTCCTTGGCTGTTCATTGCTAAGATGTTCCTCATCAACATGGTTACTTTCGATATCATTGTTATTCCGGTTATTGAGGAGTTGAGCGAGCATCTGTTGAATGTTGTCCAGAGCTTCTTGCTGGGTTTTGAAAGTTTGCTCTTGAGCTTCCAAACGCTAACGAAGGTCGTCATTACCATTGTCAGCCATGTTGACTTATACTCTGTCCGTTCGCACTGAGCTGACGGTCGCCGAAGAGGCATACCCACTATCTTCATCTTCTTCCTTAGACCACTGGACTGATCCTCTCTTTGGTTTTGGTGAGGCTACTGCCGTTAAGGAAGATGGCTGCTCATAACTGTAGGGTATTACAACCCTAGATCTGGTATTTCGGAAGACACCTTCTTCGTGTACCAGGACTTCATTCAAGCCGGGGCTGTAATTTGGATCTGGGGAACTGTAGGGAGTGTCATGGGACGCTTTTCTGCCTCTGCGCAGCTCTCATCCTCTTCCGGTCATGTTAATGGATGCAGAGGGTAGATCTCGCGATACGCTCCTTTGCGATGCTTCATCGGAGCTTGCGCCGTCAGTCGATCAAAAACTGATTATCGGCCTGGAGAAGTTGCGAGGATTGGTCCTAGCCAGCAATGGACCGAGTAGACTGTCACCAACTGACATCCCACTTGTTGACAACAGGGGGGAGTAGTTTGGAAAGATTCTGACCTCCGTTTATTTGTCAAGAATTCCCGCAAGTCAGACCCAGTTAGGTCTAAACGATCCCGCACAGAGGCTCTTTTGGATCGCGCGTAGGATGATGTCCTGCTCCTTTTATCCCCGCAGAAGGGATTAGCACTGAATAGTGCTTCAGCTCTAGCTTCGCGGCTAAGAACCTTGGGAATGTCCTTGGGTGCTGAAGCTGCATAAGCAACGCTGTCAACACTTAGGGATAATCCCTTAGCTCTGTTATAAAGCGCGAGCTTAGCGCTTGAGGAACTGGGGAGCGGAGCACGCTGTGGTGCTTTATCCGCTATGCTGCTGCGAAGGCGGTTAGCCTTAGATAGTGCTTTGGCTCTAGTTCGCAGCTAAAAGCTTTGAAAACGCCCTTGGGCGCTGAAGCGACATAAGCAACGCTATCAGCATTTAGGGACGATCCCTTAGCTCCGCTGCGAAGAGCGAGCTCAGTACTTGAAGAACTGGGGAGCAGAGCACGCTGTGGTGCTTTAGTTCCAGCTTCGCGGCTGGCAACATTATCGGAGCAGGCAGGCATCTTGCCTTTTTCTTCGCGAGAGAGACGCACTTCTGGCGTAGATATGCCTGAGGCTTTGCCCAGAGCCTTCTGTTTTGGCCTCCACATTTGCTTTGATAAGGGAGACTTAGGTTCGCAAGAAACCTGACTAGCCACACGCGAGGATGAGGGGTGTTGGTAGAATTCTGCTCCTGGTTGGTCATGAAGACCTTTCTATGTTTCCGCGCATGAAACATTAGACCACGCTCCAGAGAGGACTTCTTCAAAATTTTCTTGGTCGAAGTGGACGACCAAGTTTTCAAAAGTGTTGGACTTGGAGTGCGGGCGTGCTTCCTTGTTGCGCCAGAGAACCGCAGTAGGCTCGCAGAGAGCCTCATCTATCTCCGCAGAGACTTGCCTTGAAGATTTAGCCAGAGAGGCTCTGGCTGCACAAACTTTCTTGAATTCAGAGATAGACCCGAAGGTCTGTTCGTCGCATTGCGACACTTGATTCTCAGCAGTGGAGAATTCGGTCCACAGTGGAGTCGCCACCTTATTTTCCATTGATTTGCAAAGACAAAAACTTACAAAAAAAGAATCGAGGAGCTAAATTACAAGTAACACAAAGGATTACAAGTAGATCTCCTCAGAGATTCTGGAGAAGTGTGCCGGTAGGAGTCTGGTCAGCGCACGACCACTTTGTCCCTTTGACGATACGAGCGATGAGATTCCCTTCTCGCCTGGTTCGGGGAATCGGAGACGAAAGGTTGGTAGAACCCTCTTGTTGCTTCTCAAAACCGCCTTCGCTTAGAAATTCCTTCTCGCCTGGTTCCGAAAATTCCTTGAGAGGAAGGAAGGTATTAGGGTATCAGCACCCTGATTAGAGAAGCGTTTCTCTAAAGTCTCTGAATTCTTGGAAGCAAGAGAGTAGATCTCTATTTGTGCGCGCGATGCGTCCTCTCGAGAAGTCTGCCATCTCTCTAGAGCGTCGTCTCTTCTTCTCCCTGCTGGTGGGCTATTTATAGGGAGAGCAAGGGTATACTTGCCCTTTAAAAATATGGAAACAGATTGAATCAAATCTGGAAAGTAGCCTTGCTGCGAGGCTAGAGTCAGCTTCTGCGAAGTTAGAAGTAGCAGGTCAGTTGATCCTCCTGATCTGTTTTGATCCTTTCCATATAATTGGAAGATTTTCCTGATCCTCTTACTCGTTTTAGGAGAGTCAAGAGATTATGGCAATCAACTGCCAAATTTGATCTCAGATTTGATCTTGATTGGATTTGATCTTGACCTGTATAGATTTGATCTCATCTGGAGATTTAATTTGTCAAAGGTTGACCATGACAGACCTGCAGTGGAGCTGCCGCGTTGAGCTCACAGCGGAGCTGGAAGGCGCATGTGGCGAAGTCAGAAGACAGCTCTTCAGCGGAGCTAGATATCGTCTGTGGCGAAGCTACCGAACATCCTTCTGCTTCAAGCGAAGCTAACTCTCTACGGAGTTAACTGAGCACTTCAGGCGAAGCTATAGGTTAGCTTCCTGACGGAGCTGTGAATGGCTTCAAGGCGAAGTTAGGTGATCTTAGCGTCTCAGGCGAGGCTATCCCTTTGGGCTCATGTGATGCTAAGTGCTAGCATCTTAGACCTGCTGAGGTCTGTTTAGAGACAATCTGGGCTTACTGTCTACTTCACTGGATAGTAGAGTCCAAATTGCTGCTTTGTCCCTTGGGGATGAATGAAAACTGGTCGTCAGCTTATCTGTCACTTATCTTTTGTAAATGTCAACAAGTACAGAACTGGTCGTCAGCTTGTCTATCGCTTGTCTTTTGTAAATGTCAACAAGTTTAGATATTGTTCGGACCAATCAGCTTATCTTTCACTTGTCTTTTGTAAATGTCAACAAGTTTAGACATTATTCAGGCCAGTAAGAATCTTGTCTTTTTTAAAGTGTCAACACTCATGCCCGTGTTTGATTTTCAGACGCGACTCTTGCATTATTAGGCAAGACGCGGGTTTGACGACCTTCGCGTCTTCGCTTCATCAGCTTGAGTCTGTATCTGCCTGTTGAACGCGGGCCCTGTTGAGCCTTGCATTTTGAACACAATACTTAGAATTTCTCTCAGTGAGGAAAGTTTAGACGGGGACTTCATGTGATCCTCGCGTCTTTAAGGTCGGGCGCGGGTTTCACTGAGTCTCGCTCTGAGTCCAACACTTAGAAAAATTTTTAAGTTATGGATTTGAAATGCGGGTTTCATGTAGCCCGCATTTTTTGAGTCTTAACGCGGATTCTGCTGATTTTCGCGTCTGGATTCACTCCCACGTTTAAGTTTCAAACACTTAGCCATTTTGTTTTAGATTTCTGACTAAGTGTCGACTTCATTGCAGTACGATATTCTTCTAGCCCTCTATCTAAGAAGTGACACTTTAGGCACGTTGATGGTGCTGATCGTAATCTGACCTATGCGCTTCAGAAGACTGCTCCTGTGACTACTGGTAAGTCAAAGGAGCGAAAGGAGAGGATCAGCAAGGCCAGTATGTTGACTCTTCGGGGGATTATTTCTGATGGGCTATTCGAGTTTGATTCCCGCACTCTGCTAAGGAAGCCTGCCTTCTTCTTTGGTGACGCCATTGAAGAGGATGATAGGATTTTGTATGACGGGGATTATAAGTGGCTCCGCCAGATAGGAGATAGGAGGTTTTTCCTTCCCAACATGGAGAGGATGTATCCCTTGTCCTATCTTTAGTATATGTCTGTTCATCGCACGATGGAGTGGGATCTTTCTCGGTTTGTCTCCGGCGTGTCTCTCGGCAAATTAGGTGCCAAAGACGCATACCCTGCTGGCCATGGGAAAGATGTATTCGGTTTATTTTTTGGGTTAGTTAGGCCTGAGTATCCTAAAGGAGAAACCCCTCAGCTTGCCGCCACCTTCATCAATCAGTTCTTGAAAGTTAGGGGTGTTTTTCCTGTCAACTTTCGTCCGCTTGGATAGCATCGACGTAGAAGATAACACAGTTCAAACTTTGACCGATGAACCCAGTGCGGTAGAGTTTGCTATCGCTTCTGTTGCTGTGGAAGCTACTGCAGCAATAACCGTTCTGGAGGTGTTGGCGACGATCTCAGTGTCTGACGAGCCTGTTGTCAGCCTCACCCCTGCACAAGTTAATTGGTTCCCATCTCTCGTCCTGTCATGGAAAAGGGATCCGGGATCGCATCAGTAGGGTTGTCTCCAGCCACTGACATCATGGAAGAATTAGCGCATCAAATGGTGCGACAATTTTTTGCTTCCATGAAGTCCTGTATCGACTTGGTCCTTTCTGGGGCAGTTCCTTCGAGTTTGCCCGGATGTTTCTCGAGAATCAGATCAAGAACATCAGTCACACTGGGAACCCTTCGCAGGCTAGGGCGTAGGTGCTGGTCGAACAGCTGGGTAGCTGCCTGAAGGAGCTAAAGACCCTAGAGAATACTAGCTCAATGGATGAGGCTCAGTCGACTCTGAGTAAGCTCCTCGCCGCTCAGGAACATGAGCGAAAGGATATGCAGGAGCAAATAGCTGAAGAAGCCCGTCATCTTTAGCATTTCCAAGCTTATTATCAAAGACTGGTTAGCGATTCAAAAGAATCTGAAATCGTTACTCAAAGTGCAGAGCAAGTTATCGCCACTGCCCGAATTACTATTGCTAGGGTGCAAGCAATAATATGAAATTTCCTATTTCATATGGTATCAAAAACTTGTGATATCTCAAATTAATTTGTTGATTTAAGAAAAATTCAAAATTTGTATTGTTTATTTACAATTAGTATATTAAAATTTTGTTTATGTACAAATGGTATCTCAAAATTTGTTTAAGTATTATAACAATTTGTGTTAAGAATGTTTTGATATGCATTGTCTATATGCAAGGGGAGCTTAACATCTCTTCTATATATAGATTCATGTTAGGTGTATCTTATATTGAGAAGGTTGACATCTCTTCTTTATGTGATATACGTGCATAGGGGGAGCTTAACATCTTCACTTATGTATTGTATATTATGCGTTATGTGAGTTAGGACTTGTCATCCCTTCTTCATGTAATGCACGCATGCAAGAAAGCTAACTTAGCATCTTCCTCTTCATGAATGTATATCGCATATATATCCAAATTCTTGATTTATTTTATTTTACCCCTTTATTAATGATTGACAAAAAGGGAGAGAAAGATTTTGAGTTTATATATGCATATTTGAGTGTTTGCATATATTGAATTTATGCATATTGTGTTTTACAAAATCATCTTGTGTTTTACAAAATAGGGAGAATATTTTTGAAAGTTTAAACAAAAAGGGGGAGACGGTTTTGGAAAAGGATTTTTTGATTTATGTATGTTTCTCTCACCTTATTTATGCATATACATTTGTTTAGTTTCATGTACTTCATTGAATATCTTATTGTTTACTGTTATGCATGAGTTAAGGGGGAGCTTCTATGAAGATTAAGTTTAATCCATGCATATATAACTCTATGAGTTTTGTCATCATCAAAAAGGGAAAGATTGTTGGCCCAAAGGTCCATCACTCTGGTTTTGATGATGATTAACTCATGCAGTTATAGTACTAATGATCTTGTATTTAATTAGTCTCAGATATGTGATCAAGATCTTAGTAGGTGTTTAGCTTCAACAAATGATTTCAAGTCAAGTTTTGGAGCTAGCACGTGTTGATTCAAGAGCTTGTGCATCAAGACCACATCATGTACTCAAGAGGAGTCTACCTCATTGGATCATGGTTTGGACCAAGTCAAGAAGAAGAAGAAGACTTTCAAGAGAAGACTTGTGTCTAGGTTTGTTTTTAGTAAGATTTTATTTTTAGATAAAATGTAAAGGATAGATTAGTTGGTGCATTGCTCAAGTATCATATACACTCACATACAAGATTTATATGTGTTTTCATTATAGAGTTTTCAGTTTAGAAAAATACCGGTTTGATTTTTTTATACATATGTTTCATCAAAAGTTTATTTAGAGCTTAATGTCAAAAACATAGATATTTCATCGTATATGTGTAGTGGATCATATCCATACACACTAAGCTTCAAAAATATTTAGAATATCTTGTTTTTATATTGAAAGAGTTTTGGAAAAATTAGTTTTCAATTTAGAAAAATTATTTTGGAAAAATACAGATTTTTGTTTAAGGAAAAACAATATTACAAAAATAGTTCAAAATGTTTGTAACATGTTTTGATTTTTACTAAAACATGTTTGTATATCAAAGTATATTACTGAACTTATTTTTGTAGATTTTTAGAGAATTTATAGGATTTTATTGAAAGTAAAATGATAAGTTTTTTATCCCTTTTTAATGCTGGACTGGCCTTCTGCCGGTCGATCGGACAGTCATCCGGGTCGGAAGTCGGTCGACCGCTCCGGTCGACCGATGTGCATAGACATACACAGCTTGGGTCGGTCGACCGAACGGTCGACCGCTAGGGAGTCTCCGCTCTCTAGAAATGGCCCGGTGGATCGGGCGGTCGACCGCTGGCCATTGCCCAGTTTGCGGTCGACCGGCCGGTCGATCGATCTTCCCAACGATCGAAAAATCGATCGTTGGCAGTCGACCGGGCGGTCGACCATCAGCAGACAGATCTGCTGACTTGGCCTCCAACGGCCATATTTTGGAGCCTATTTATATGGGGCTCCCTTGGACTGTTTTCTACAAGACTTGAAGTGCATTTTCAAGCTAGGTTTTCATACATCTTTTAGTATTTATCTCCACTTGTTTAAGAGCCAAAATTTTCATATCAAAAGGAGAGTTTATCAAGAGTGTTTTCAAAAGAGATTTCTTGAGTTTTCACCACCAATTCAATCCTAGTTTTCTCACATACACTTGAGCTTTCCATTGCTATATCCATCCTATAGGAGACTTGTTGTGAGAGTTGTTTTAGGTGATCAAATTGTTGTGATCAACAAAGTTTTCATACTTTGAACTTTGAGGAGGCGGACTTGCGGGTTCGCGGTGTTTTGAGTTCTAGTGAGAGCTCGGTATAGAGGTGCGGCCTCGGCAAGCTTGCGTGCTTGCGTGTGTTTGTTCTTGCGGGAACAAGAGAGGGACTATAGAGTCCAAAGGAGTTCTAGTGTGAACTCGCTTGTAGGTGTTGCGATACTGAGTGATCCGGTGGGATAGTTTTTAGTGGAAATCCTTCATAGTGTTGAGGCAGGGACGTAGAGCAAGGGTGCTGGAACCTCGAAACAAATCTCCTGTGTTTGCGATTGCTCTCTCTCTATTTCTCACTTGTGTTTATACCTTACATGCTCTTATTGTTCATATTCATTACTTGCTTGATATACTTGCGTCATATTGTTATATGCTTGGGGATTGCTTGCTCACACTTGTATTCAACCAAGAGAGCCAAAGCGGCACCTCAACTCTTATATAGAGGAATCTTAAGGAGTTAGTCCAGAGCCCTTCATGGGGAATTCGGCTACACTCTTGTGTTATACTAGGTGTGTTGTGCATAATAGTTTTTAGTTTGCATTAATAGTTTTAATTTCGCATTAATTCATCATTTGATTAGCTAGTCACCTATTCACCCCCTCTAGGTGATTACATAATAAACTCAGGCTGCGCTGAGTTCTTAATCGAGACGTGGCTCTCATTTGTAGTAGAGATATGGATACAAGAAATGCTGTTGGCCCAGAGGCCCTCCACTCTAGTTTTGATGATGATTAACTCATGTAGTTATGTTTACTAATAATCTTGTGATGTTTAGTTTCAAATCATTAATCAAGATATTAGTTGGTGATTAGCTTCAACAAAGGTGTTTTTGAGCTTCTCACATGGTGATTCAAGAGCCCGCATCAAGATCATATATAACACTCGTTGGAGTCAAGCTCAGTGGATCACGGTTTGGATCGAGTCGACTAAAGATGGAGTTCGTTAAGAAGACTTCAGTACTTAGTTTAGTTTTGTTTTTAGATCCATGTGTAAAGATTAGATAGTGTGATATGCTCAAGTTCACAACACACACACGTTTTATGTTTTGGATATTAGTTTTCGGTTTTTGATTTAGCCGATCTTGGTTTTCATGAATAGTTAATATCAAGAATGTTTACATTGTTTAAATATATATTAGATATGTTCTATATACATACATGCTTCATATCCTAGACAAACTTATTTTGATATGTCTATTCATGAGTTTTGATGTTTTGGTATTTTTAACAAAACATATTTTGGAATTAAAGTCAAAAACAATGATATGTATATGTTTCTTGTATATTGGACCTATGTCCATATGCAACATGCTTTATAATGTTTAAGTATCATGTTTTTATATTTGGATATGTTTTAGACAAAGTTTATTTGAAAAATCAAAGTTTGAAAAAAATACAGGTTTTGGTTTTCGGTAATTATTCCATAACACAAAAATGGTTCAAAATGTTTGATATTTGTGTTGAAATTTTTATCACATGTTTATATAACATATATTATGTTAGAAACTATTTTTGTGGATTTTTAGAAGTTTTATGGATTTTTTTAGAATATTTAAAAACCCAGTTTTCTGACCCAGAACCCAGCCTGCCAGGCTCTGGCGGTCGACCTGGCCGGTCGACCGACGTGCACACACCTGTGCACGTTGGCCAGGTACTTGGGCGGTCGACCGTGCGGTTGACCGGCCAGAGAGCTTTGCTCTCTGGATTTTTACGGTCGACCGGCCGATCGACCGCTGGCTTCCAACGGTCATATTTTTGACCGTTGGCGGTCGACCGGGCGGTCGACCGCCAGCCGCCAAAGGCTGAAAATTCAGCCAACGGCTAGTTTTGGATTGGGGGCTATATATACCCTATTGTTTTGAGTTTTGGTTAAGATTTTTCAAAGCAAAAATTTCCATATTCTCTGGTTTTCAAAGCAAGTTTTCAAAAGTGTTTAAAGAGCAAAAGGATTCATCTTATTTGTTTTAGGGTTTTGGAAAAATCAAAGAAAATATAAATTTGGGAGTTTTGTATTGTTCTTCACTTCTATCATCTACAAAGTATTTTCCCAAGTATTTTTCTTTGAGTTTCTACTTTCCAAACTCTTGGTTTTCCACTTGAGCTATATCTCCTATCCTATTCTATTAGGATCTTTATTTGTGGGAAAAATTGAGTTTGTGGTCTTTTAGGATCACCCTATTGTAAACCCTCATTTGTTGTATCCCTCTTTGGTAGAGGTTGATTTGAGTTGTTGGTTGCTCCCTCTTTGGTAGAGGTTGAGGTTGTGGTTTACTCCCTCTTGGTGAGGTGGAGTTGGATTGGTTTTGTATCCCTCTTCGGTAGAGGTGGATTGGTGTTAGTCTCGGTGGAGGTTGTATTGGTGGATTTGTAGAGTTCGGTACTCCGGTCTTCGGTAGACCATTTGTATTGTCTCGTTGGAGGTTGTATTGGCTGAGAGAGGAGTTCGGTACTCCTAGTGGATTGGAAATCCTTCTCGGTGAAGGCGGGGATGTAGAGCTCGGTGCTCGAACCTCGAAACACATCTTATTGTTTGCGTTTGATCAATTGTCTCTCAACCCTCTCTCTCTCTATTTATTTGTGCATTACATCATTCATATCATTCATATCTTATATGCTTGTGTTATCCTTGCATTGATTCATATTGCTTATCCTTATATGCTTAGATTATGTTTGTGTGCCTCGCTTGTGCCTAACCACGAGAGCTTCATATAGTACCTCAACTCTTATTCAGAGGAATCAAGAGGAGTTAGTCCAGAGCCCTTCACGGGAAATTCGGCTACACTCGTTGGTTGCACGAAGTGTTGTTGCCATTAGTTTTTTAATTTCCGCATTTAGTTCATTAGATTAGCCAAATCACCTATTCACCCCCCCTCTAGGTGATTTCAAATGTGACTCTGAACTATTGGTGGAGACACAGTTCTGGCTCATCAAGAAAGACGCGTGAAGCTCAGCTATTTGGTAGGAACACGGATCTGGCTCAAGAGAAGCGTGACTCTGTCTGACCCCCCGAGATGACGCGGCTCTGAGACACGAACCTGCGTTCTCGATAAAGGATACGCTGCCTTCGGGTTTGTGGAAGGACGCGGACTTATGGACGCGGCCCTGAATACGTGCAAGTATGCGAACTTCAGGACGCAACTCTGAATTATTGTATAACGCGACTATGGATTACTAAGAGGACGCGGCTCTGTATCGCTTAATGAAACGCGGTTGTGGATCGCTTAATGAGACGCGGCTGTGGTTCTATATGAAAGGACGCGGCCTTTAAGTCTGTGCAAGAACGTGGACTTTTGGGGCACGACCTTCATTCTTGTAAATAGATGCGAACTCCAGAACGCAGCTTCCAAGATGTCACATGCAATCCGTCTTAAAGATCTTGTTGGGTCTTTTAAAGCCAAGTCGGCGTTAACAGTTGGGGACATGTGTCATTTGATGTTTCCCGAAGTGGCAATCCACGTGTCTGCTCTTTATTAGACCTGATACTCGTGCAGATATTTAAGGCCGATGGCTTTGATCTTTTATTCCATTAATTACAAGCCTTATGGCTTGCCTATAAATATGCCTTACCCTCTTAACAGTCCATTATTTAGACTGTTTTCCTTTGAGAGCATGCGCTCTGAAGGTCTTCGTCCTGATTTGTCTATCTTCCCTTCCAAGAGATGTGTTCTAATGAACAGTAAGAACTCAAAGCATCCATACTTTCCTTTAATCTTCTCAAAAGATTATCACTGTGAAGTGATTTCAAGATCAAAAAGCATTGCTTTAAATGCTTTTACGGTCGCGCCTTGGTGAACAAAGTCCAACTTCTAGAGAATTCTCCCCGGGTAGGAACTATTTGTCGTCATGAGTACTCAATCCCACTGAGTTTCTGTTTCCTGTCCATTGAAGAAATTCGATCTCATGATCTTCTCTTGAAATCTGATTGATGCGCCCGTGTTCGGTAGACGCGTCTTTCAGACTTCTTGATGAAGCGTTAGCTGACTGACTTTAAACTCTGTGCTTGGATCTTAAAACGCAAGCTTTGTATATGAAGCTTGCGTTTGAGATTTTTGACTTAGAGAGAACTCTAGCTCTTTTGAGACATCTGGACACGGATATGGCCAGCCGCTGTATCTCAAACACGGGTGTGACGAACTCTCCATCTTAGTAACCTCGCATCTTACATCTCGGACGCAGTTCTAAAAACAGACCGCGTTCGGATCCGTATTCTTTACATTGATTAACTTCGCGTCTGTAGTTCATGACTTCAGTCTCACGTTTGCACTTCCAGTTTTCTGTTCCTGTCTTAATGGAATTTTAACCTTTTAATTTTTGCTTCTTGCAGGTTTGGCAGTCTCAGTCAATCTTCTGCGTCTTCGCTGGGCTCATGGGAGAATATTTCGACCGGCATACCTGTTCGGTCAGCGAGCACTCAGGGAGTCAGAGCTCCTGTTCATGGGCAAGCTTGGTTCATGGGAGACTATTTGGACCAGCCAGCCCGTTCAAGCTCTTGGGAAGTCAGAGCTTCTATTTATGGGCGAGGAGGATGTTGCCCAAAGGCCATTAGCCCAATATCCCGTTGAATATTTTGATGATAACAAACCATATTTAGTTATGTATTTAACAATTTTGTTTAAAAGTATTTCAGGTTAAACAGGTTGATTTGACGGCTCTACTATCAAGACTCACAAGTTTGGACGCCGCTAAAGATGTGCATTCCCAAGCTAAGCACATTAGGAAGCTTCGGGATCTAGACATGAAGAAAAGACCAAGTCAAGATCAAGACAATGAAAAAGTCCAAGATTTGTATTTTTGCTTTTCTTTTAGAATCTTTGTCAAAACCTAGATGTTAGAAGTAGAGTTATGGGATTGTCACTCACACACACACTTTAGTTTGGTCCATGGCTTCAAAAATAATTTCTATTTCCAACTTAGTTTTAGAGTTAACATGTTTTGGAAATTTGTTTTAGAAACTTTAAGTTTTGGAAAAACCGACCTTTGGAAAAATAAGTTTTTATCAAAGAGAATCTTTATCAAAATGTTTTAACATGTTAGAGTAGTGACTTATGATCATACTCCTATTTTTATAAAGTCCAAAACCTCAACCCAAAAGACCAAAACCAAAAACCCAAGTTCTGGTTTCTGCAGTGTCTGATTTTTCAGAACTGACAGGAGCCGGTCGACCGCCCGGGTCGACCGACGTGCACGCTGTGCATGTGTGTACGTCGGCCGATCGCTCGGGTCGATCGGGGCACTTACAGTGCTCTCTGTTTGTTCGGGTCGACCGGGGCAGTCACCGCTGTCCACCAACGGTCAGAAATATGACCGTTGGCGGTCGACCGGCCCGGTCGACCGGCAGCTGTCAGAAATTCTGACAGACTCCAACAGCTCTATTTTTTCTGACAGATTTTGTTGGAAACTCACCCCAACGAATCTCTCCAGCCTTTTTGCCCTGTTTCTCATCCCCTATATATAGGAGGTCATTTCAACTTGATAAGACAACAATTTTGACAAGATATAACAAGAGATTTTCATAAGTTTTACAAGCCTTTCATTTGAGAAAAGATTTTCAAAGCCAAAATTTCCATACACCCTTTTGAAGCCTTTACCTCTACTTCACTCTAGATATTTGCACTACACAATCCCAAATTCTACATCTACATATTGGTTATAGGATTGTGCTAAGTGAGCGATTTTCGATCAAGTGTGATCATTTTCTTCTTGTGTGAAGTTGTAGAGGCATCGGCCTCAAGGCGAGCTAGTGTGCTCCGGGTGGTGTTGCGGCATCACAAGAGATAGGACAAGTGTGTCCTTGTATTGGCGATCCGGTGGGATCAACAATAGTGAAAATCCTTCAAGTGTGAAGGCGGGGACGTAGAGCGTGGCTCGAACCTCGGAAACATATACTTGTGTTTGCGTTTGCTCGAATTTTCTCTAAACTCAACTCCTTTATTTCTTGCACTACTTATTGTGTTTATTGCTAGTCTTTTAATTTGAGCAATTTGTTAGTAGAATTTTTAATTCCGCATTATTGCCACATTTTATATAGCCATCACCTATTCACCCCCCCTCTAGGTGATTTCAATTGGTATCAGAGTCTAACCCTACAATTTGGTTTAACCACCTTAGGGAGATCCTTGTTATTTGGCTATATTAGTTGCATTCTTCATTTATTGTGCTTTATATTATTCATCCATGGCATCACTTGACTTTCTAGCATCAAGTCCCCACCAAAGTTTGATGGCTTGAACTTTCCCATATGGAAGGTCAAGATGAACCTCTTTCTTAAATCCCTAGGAGTTAGGGTTGCTAGGTCCATTACAAAAGAATTTATTGAACCCCTCACTGATGAGAGCTCATGGTCCGAGGATACCTTCAAGGATTATGAAGCTAATGCTAGAGCCCAATATGCCTTAACCCAAGCCTTAAATGAGGATGACTTATCACGCATCATAAATTGCAAATCCGCATTTGAAGTTTGGAACATTCTTATTGTGACTCATGAAGGAACGTCACAAGTCAAAAGATCTAAGATTGACTTGTTGCGTTCTCAATATGAGAACTTTTATATGTTTGATAATGAGAGCATTGATGACATGCTCACGCGTTTCACCAAGATTACTAATGCTTTATCTTCTCTAGGTGACGCAATCGATAATGACCAAAAGATAAGGAAGGTCATTAGAGCTCTTCCCAAGGCATGGGAAGTGAAGGCTACTACCCTCAAGGAGCTCAACGATCGGGAGGAGATGGACTTCTCCGGCTTCATTGGAAATCTCAAAACACATGAGATGGAAATGAAGGTCAGAGAAGAGAGGGAGGCGCCCAAGAAGAAAGCGCTCGCCTTCAAAGCCACTCCAACCATTCTTGAAGAGGATGACTCATCGGAGGATTGCGATGAGGACTTCGCCATGCTCATCCGGAAGGTGGGCAAGATGTTCTACAAGAAGGGGAGGCAAAGCAACTTCCAAAGAGGGAGACCTCAAGGAAGGTATGAAAAGAAAAGAGAAGAACCCGGTCCTTGCTTCCATTGCAAGAAGATCGGACATTTTATCGCCGATTGCCCCGCACTGCAAGCTACCACCTCCAAGAATGCCCAAAGAAGAAAAGAGCAATGGTGGCAACGTGGGACGACACGGAGTCGGAATCCGAAGAGGAAAACGATGCCGCACACATGTGCTTCATGGCACATGGAGACGATGCTTCGAAGGTAACTATCGACAACTCTTTAGATGAGGATGAGTAAACTATGGATGAGTTAGCACAATTTTTCGAAGAATTACAACATAGGTATGAGATTTCTCAATCTCATAATAAGAAATTAAAAAGGGAAAATGAGTCTTTAAAAGATAAAATTAATGTTATTGAAAAAGAGAAAAATGATTTATCAAATGCTTTTAAGAAAGTAAAAATTGATTTTGAAAATCATAAGTTAGCTTGTAAGGGGAAAACCCCCATTATTTCTTGTAATAAAAATGATTTTGTTGAAATGCAAAAACGAGTTGATGTTTTAGATTCAACTCTTAAAAAGTGTGCTTTTGATTTAAATAAGTTTGCATCAAGATTTCCTAAGGGAGTAACCCAAGGGAAACACACTCATCATACACATGCACGGAAACATGCACACACACATAAGCTTGCATATATGTATGGTAGTAGTAGAATTTATGTTTGCACGCATTGTGGCCGCAAAGGCCATTTGAAAAAATTTTGTTTTGCTAAACATAATGTGAACAATAAATATGTTTGGGTTCGTCCCGGTACTAATCCTAAAGGACCCAAAAAGATATGGGTACCAAAAGACCCACCAAATTTAAATGATACAGGTGGATCTTCACCCTCCAAGACTTAGGGGGAGGCGGTGCTCGGGTGGTGGATGCAACTAAGCTCAAAGAACACATCGCGCTTACATCGCTATCATGGAGGCACCTATTTGGAGATTGCCCGCGTTTGGTAACTTCTCCATTTAAAAGTTTTAATTTTGGTCATATATACAAATGTATAGGATTGATAGTTTACTTTTATGCTACATTGATATATGCTAGTGTAAACCTTCATCTCTATCATGATTGTGTATATGCCATGTTTGTATATCTTGTCTTTTATATCATATTTTTTGTATGTTCACATGTCTAGCCTAGATTATATATATCTATATATATATACACATTGTATTTTCAAAACTAGAAATAAATTTTGTAAAAATTTCATATTCAAGCAAATACATTAGAGATGGCAATTGCGCACCTCAACTCATTCAAGAGGAATCAAGAGGATGAAGTTCAGAACCCTTCACCGGGTATTCGGCTTCAACATCTCTAAAAACTTTGTTTTTGTATGAAAATTAAATAAAATGTTTTGTGTGAATTTTGGTTGATATGATAATCTAATGAAGATTTAAAAACATTGTTGGATTCATGCATATTATATATACTCTACTTTAATTGTTTAAATATTTCCTTTCGAATTTTTTTGGGAGCTCTTTCTGTTCACAGTTTTTGGGCAAAGCCGACCGACCGGCCCTAACCCCGGTCGACCGCCATTGCCTAAAAGAGAACAAATTTTTGCTCTCTGTTGCCGGTCGATCCGTACGGTGACCGCTCTGAGTTACAGAGCTCTCGGATTTTTCGGGTCGACCGGCCCGGTCGACCGTGCGTCGATTTCAGCCCTAAATCTGCTATTTATTTCACAGTCTCTCTCACTTCTCTCATAACCAAACCGACGATCCCCTTTCTCTCTTTTCTCCAAAAATTTCCTACACTCAAAATCTCTCAAATTTCTTCTAAAATCAAGTTGGATTCACTCATTGTGGGTTAGATCTTCACTCTCAGGGCTTTCTCTCCAACTGATTTCTTGGATTTCAAGATCTAGGGTTTGGATTTCTCATTTCAGGTAAAAATCTCTTCTTTTGTTTAAATCTTGATATCTAGACTTAAGTATCTCAATTCCTTGTCAAAGATTTTAGGTTTCTTGTTGTTTAGATCAAGCCATAACCATCTACCCTAAAAATCATCTAAATCACTCAATTTCACCATAATGTCTAAGAGATCTAGGTCTGAGAAGGAAAAAGTGTAGTTCCCTCATCTTCCATCACTCCTAAACCTAAAAGACCCTTTGTTAATGAGCTAGCTGAAAATCGATATATCATACTTTCTAAGAAAGCAGTCATTTCGGGGAGATGTGTGACTCTCAAAGACTTTGAACATCTCCACATCCCTCGTATCCTGAAAAGAAATTCTTTGGATAAATTCATGGACATTAGGGAACCTGTGTACCCCTCCTTAGTGCATCACTTCTATGCCAATTTCGCTTTTGAGGGAAATCGAGTGAGAACTCGTGTTCTTGGGAAGGATATTGACATTCCCCTATCCCAATTTGCTGATATTCTGCATCTCTCCTCTGGAGGAGTTGATGTTTACACCTTTAATCTCCAAGATTTGAATATCCGGACGGTGAGTCTGCGCTCACCGCTTCCACCTTGATTCACGGGAATGACAATCCCGGTTTGGTTAGGAATGAGGAAGTAAACAAGTTCACGTTCACCGCCCAAGTCCTAGCCAAATTTGTTTTCTATAACATTTTACCTAAGTCCGGTGAGTATAGCAATGCTAGGGGTCCTGTTCCATTGATCATCTATTGCCTTCTGAAAGGCATTAAGATCAATTTCCCACATCTCATTGCCTCTCACATGGCCTCTGATCAGATCTGCATGTACGGTAGGCATTTGCCTTATGGCATGCTCATATCCTATCTTCTCAAACATTTAGGATTTGATCTTTCTTCGGAAACTCCCTCCGAACCCTCTGTGAACTTGGACTGCACCCTTTTGAAGAGGATGCAGGCTCAGATTCGTCGAGCCCCTCCTGAGCAGCCCCCTCCAGTTCCAGTACCAGGATCTTCATCTGCCCCAGGGTCTTCTTCGGCCCTAGTGATTTCCTCTGCTCCCGGTCCATCTTTATCTCCTGAGTTCCAGTCCTTTATGTCTTCTGAGATTCGCTCTCAGATCCAGGAGCATCAGTCTTGGATCGAGCAGCGAGACGCAGCCTTTCGTGCGGATATGGAGCAGCGAGATGCAGCCCTTCGCGCGGAGATGGACTCGCGCTTCCAAGGAATTCGCAATGACATGTCTTACTTTGCGAACGCCATGAGATTCGTGGACTCGCAATTTGAGACACTATTTGCGAAATTCGATATGCTTGGTCCAGATCCCACGTCCATTGCTCGTCCTCTTCCATCCTCCGGCCCTCCATTTCCTGCCAGAGACCCTACTGCTGTTCCACCTCCACAGCCAGGCGTTACTGGCATCGATCCAGAGGAGGCAGGTCATGATGATGATGATGATGATGAGACGATGGCAGAGGGTGACGCTGAGGAGAGTTCGTCTGAGGAAGGCGATGCTGAGGAGAGTTCTTCTGAGGACGATGCTGCTGATGGTGCTGAGTGACCTGCCCCTTTTGATGATGTCAAAAAGGGGGAGAGTTATTTATTGAGAGAGACTCCATATTTTGTGTACTTATATTTTGTAGTATTTTCTGTTGTTGGACATCTTTATCTTGTATTTATGTTTGTGTGGACATATACTTGTTTATGTTGGTTATGCTTTGTGGACATGTATTTTTGTATTGTGTCTGGACATGTTTTTATGTTTGTGTGGACATATACTTGTTTATGTTGGTTATGCTTTGTGGACATGTATTTTTGTATTGTGTCTGGACATGTTTTTATATTTATGAGTATTGTGGATTATCACTTACTATTTATCATTTGTGATATTTATCTATGCCTGAGTATGATTTCTTTATATGCATGTGTTGAGGGGGAGCTTCACTTGAAGTCTCTACCCAAAATATTTGTGATAACTATATATGTTTTGTCATCATCAAAAAGGGGGAGATTGTTGGCCCAAAGGCCATTAGCCCAATATCCCGTTGAATATTTTGATGATAACAAACCATATTTAGTTATGTATTTAACAATTTTGTTTAAAAGTATTTCAGGTTAAACAGGTTGATTTGACGGCTCCACTATCAAGACTCACAAGTTTGGACGCCGCTAAAGATGTGCATTCCCAAGCTAAGCACATTAGGAAGCTTCGGGATCTAGACATGAAGAAAAGACCAAGTCAAGATCAAGACAATGAAAAAGTCCAAGATTTGTATTTTTGCTTTTCTTTTAGAATCTTTGTCAAAACCTAGATGTTAGAAGTAGAGTTATGGGATTGTCACTCACACACACACTTTAGTTTGGTCCATGGCTTCAAAAACAATTTCTATTTCAACTTAGTTTTAGAGTTAACATGTTTTGGAAATTTGTTTTAGAAACTTTAAGTTTTGGAAAAACCGACCTTTGGAAAAAACAAGTTTTTATCAAAGAGAATCTTATCAAAATGTTTTAACATGTTAGAGTAGTGACTTATGATCATACTCCTATTTTTATAAAGTCCAAAACCTCAACCCAAAAGACCAAAACCAAAAACCCAAGTTCTGGTTTCTGCAGTGTCTGATTTTCAGAACTGACAGGAGCCGGTCGACCGCCCGGGTCGACGACGTGCACGCTGTGCATGTGTGTACGTCGGCCGACCGCTCGGGTCGACCGGGGC
>JAVJIF010025708.1:0-86396 GCA_038442645.1 Agave tequilana | reverse complement strand
ACCAAAGCCCCATCACCAACTTCCCATTTCATCCCTTGCTCCAGAGGAATCTTTGACAATAACCATCAATCTTATCCAACACTGACTTCGGAACCCAGCCAATTGACATAAGATACATAGGGATAGACTGAAGCACCGATTGGATAAGCGTAGCGTTACCAGGGAATGAAGAAACTGTGCCTTCCAGTCTGATAGCTTCCTTCTGATTTTTTTTTTTTTTTTCCAGCAGTCACAGAGATAGGTAGACGCTTCATTCCAACCACCACACCCAAGTACTGGATAGAGCCCCTAGTTTCAGTCACCTGGAACACATGCTTAATTCTTCGATGATGTTGAACTCCGAACCCTGCACCAAAAATTATGCTAGATTTTTAATTGTTAACTCGTTGCCCGCTCATCCTACAGAAATCCTTCAGTACATTTGCAATCACCCCCGCTTCACGAACTGTAGCTCCTGCCACCAACAGACAGTCGTCGGCATATAGGAGATGACCTGTCATAACTCTCCCTTGTGCAAGCTTGATGGACCGAGTCAACATCTCTGAACCCAACACGAAGAGATACGGGACAAAGGATCTCCTTGGCGCAACCCCATCGAGGATTGAAACAAACGTCGGTGATCCATTAACAAGAACAGCAAATGAGGGATCGCAGATACAACCCATGACCCAGTCAATGAACTTTTCAGCAATACCAAACTTCACCATCACCACCCTGAGAAAATCCTAGCTCACCCTATCATAGGCACGCTTCATATCAATCTTGATAGCCATCAGATTCTTTCCCTCTCTCTTATTCCCCATAGAATACAAAATTTCTTGCGCAATCAAAACATTGTCCAAGATTGCTCTATCACTGATGAAGGCAGAGGGCAACAAGCGCTTTAGTGTTTCCACAAGAATCTTCAACACGACTTTGTAGCAGACATTACATAGGCTGATCGGTCTGTAATCCTTCATCGAAGTTGGGCTTTTTTATCTTTGGGACAAGGGTGACGAATGTCAACTACCGTTGAGGCGGCAGATTGGTACTAAAGAAGTGTCGTACAGCAGCTATGAAGTCCTACTTTACTTTCTTCCAACACTTTTTATAGAACTCCCCAGAAATTTCATTGTTGGAAAGAGAGGATATTACCAATATACCAAGGAGCTGATAGGATTGCCGCTGACAGGATTGCCAAGTGTCGAAGATCGCCAGGGAGTCGATGACGAAAGGCAAAGGGACAGCAGTAGGAAATAGCAGCAGCAGCAGAAAATCAGGCAGGTCGGTCGACCGGACCGGTCGACCGACATACACAGCATGCACGGGGTCTTAGGCGGTCGACCAAAATGTTCTGACTGCAGGAACCAAACTCTCTGTTGTCTTGGGTCGACCGTACCGGTCGACCGGAGAGGAGGTCGGTCGATCAGCCGCTCGACCGACGGCCGGGTTTGGGCGAAAATATGCTGCTCCGCAAATCTGGGTATTTAAGCCTAATGTTGTTTTCTAGGGTTTTGTACCTGAGAAAAAGGATTAGCAAAAGCTCTCTTGCATTCAAAGAGGCTAATAGCTATTGTAAGCATCTTCCTAATAATTACTCTCTCCATTTGATTGCCCGGGACGTAGGCATTGAGGCCGAACCTCGTTAGATCGTGTGTTTGCGATTTGTGTGTTCTTCTTGTGTTTGTTGGTTGTTCTTTGTGCTTGAGATCTGTGGGATTCTCTAATGGTTGTTGTCATCAGCGCACAACAAGTGGTATCAGAGCTTCCAGGTTGAGCTTGGGATTTCTGAGGATTCGAAGGGCTCGAAATCGGATCCGGTGGAGATCGTGTGTCGATCTAAGATCGGAGGTATTGTGTTCGTGGAGATCGTGTGTCGATCTCAGAAGGACGCAAGGAGGGCTCGTTGAATCTGTGGTGAAGTAGATCCGGAGAGAAACTCGATCTAGGGTTTCAAGGAACAGGTAAAAACATCTGATTTTTATCTGAGTATAGATCTATTTCAAGTTGGTTGTTCTTCCGCATAGATAGAGAATCAGGAAAAATCTCAATGGCAGAAGAAATTGCATCTATTAAGACAATGAACTCTCACCCAAGGATTGAAGTTGTTAAGTTCAATGGTACAAATAACTTCGGATGTGGAGATGCGAGGTTATGGATGCGCTGAATGCATCGAACCTCGAAGACACTCTCCTATTGGAGAAGAAGAAGAACACGACCACAGATGAAGAGTGGGCGAAGATGAATAGGTCGGCATGTGGCTTGATACGTTCATGCTTGTCGCAAGACATCAAATATCTTGCACAACATGAGACGTTGGCAAAGAAGCTATGGGATACCCTTACGAAGAAATACCTGACTTAGAGTGTTGAGTCCAGGTTGCAGCTTAAGAGTAAGCTGTATCAGTTTCGGATGATGAAGGGGAACATAGTGAATGAGCACATCAACCGATATACGAAGCTTCTTACAGACTTGATAAACGTGGATGTCACGATAGATGAGGAAGATATGGCGATCATCTTTCTGAACTCACTCCCGGCAGAGGAGTATGAGACATTCACTCTGACCTTCATCAATGGAAGGCAGACCTTGGATTATGATGAGGTGTCGTCTGTACTGACTAGTTATGAGACGAGGAAGAAGGAGAGACATCCTTCTAGGTCAAGCTCATCGGCGGAGGTGTTGACACTTAAAAAAGACAAGATTCTCATTGGTCCGAACGATGTCTAAACTTGTTGACATTTACAAAAGACAAGGGACAGACGAGCTGAAGACCAGTTTTTCGCCCACCTCCAAGGGACAAAGAAGCGGTTTGGACTCCACTGATCCAGCAAGCAGAACAGTGAACCCGGATTGTTTCTAAACAGACCTCAGCAGGTCTAAAATGCTAGCATTTAGCATTACATTAGCCAAGGGGATAGCCTCGTTTGAGAGGCTAGCATCATCCAGAGCATCGCCAGGAAGCTGACTGATAGCTTCGCCGAAAAGCCTCTTTTCGGACTTCGCTAGGAATTGCCTCTAGCTCCGCTATGAGCTTCAAAGCGGGCAGCTCCGCTATCAGCCTGCTATGGTCAACCTTTGACCAATCAAATCTCCTGATGAGATCGGATTCAATCTAATCAAATCCAATCGGGATTCAAATATGGCAGGTGATTACCGCAATCTCTTGACTCTCTTGAAACGAGTAAGAGGATCAAGGAGAATCCCCCAACAATATGGAAAGGATCAAAACAGATCAACCGACTTGCCATTTTCTAGCTCCACAGAAGCTATCCTAGCCTCGCAGTAAGGCTACTTTCCAGATTCAAACAGATTCGGTTCAATCTGTTTCCATATCTTCAAAGGGGACGATTATACCCTTGCTTTCCTTATAAATAGCCCGCCAGGGGTACAAGGAGAAAAAGGCGGAAGGCATAGGGAGATCGATCGATAAAAAAAAAGAAGAGAGAAGACTCCACAAGCAGAGGCTTTTTCACGACGCACCGTGCGCTCCCGAATTCAGAGACCTTTTAGAGAATTGCTTTCTCTAACCAGGGTGTTGATACCCTAACGTCGTCCTTCCTCTCAAAATCTCCGGAACCAGGCGAGAAGGAATTCCTTATCGAAGGCGATTTTGAGAAGCAGCAAGAGGGTTCTACCAACCTTCTGTTCTCTGATTCCCGAACCAGGCGAGAAGGGAATCTCATCGCTCGCATCGTCAAAGGGACAAAGTGGTCGCGCGCTGACCAGACTCCTATCGGCACATTTTCCCAGAATCTCTGAGGAGATCTACTTGTAATCTTTTGAGAATACTTGTAATTTAGCTCCTCAAACTTTTATTTGTAAGTTTTCCCCCTTTGCAAACATAATGGAAAACAAGATGGCGACTCCGCTGGGGATTGTATTCTCCTCTGCTGAGAATCAAGTGTCGCAATGCGACGAACAGACCTTTGGGTCTATCTCTGAATTCAGAAAAGCCGGTGCAGCCAGATCTTCTCTGGCTAAATCTTCAAGCAAAGTCTCTGCGGAGACGGAAAAGGTCCTCTGCGAATCTGCCGCAGTTCTCTGGCGCAACAAGGAAACATGCCCGCAGCCCAGATCCTGCACTTTTGAGAACCTGGTTATCCAGATCGATCAAGGAAGATTTGAAGAAGTCCTCTCTGGGGGTGGCCTGACGCTTCGAGCACGGAAGCACAGGAAGGTCTTCATGACCAAGGTTTCAAATCAGAAACCAGAGGCAGAATCTTGCCAGCACCCCACAGCCCCGCTTGTGGCTATTCAGGTTCCTTGCGAACCTAGGCGTCCCCTGTCAAGGCTGATATGGAAGCCTAAACAGGAGTCTTCAACCAAAGCTCCCGGAGTAGTCATGCCGAGACTGCGCCTCTCCCGCGAAGAAAAGGGTAAGATGCCCATCTGCCTTGACGATGCTGCCAGCCATGAAGTCACGACGGCAATCATACCGTCACCTGAATCAAGGGCAGCAAAGCCTCCTGTTAGCCTCGCTCGCACAAGCGAAGCTATTGTATCACAACAAATTCACTGGGTTCGCGGCCGCAAGGCTAAGACCGCAGTGTTATCTGAGGTTGATCCCCTTCGCAGCAGAATAGCGGGCAAGCACCACAGCGTGCTCCGCTCCCCAATTAATCAGGCACTAAGCTCGCACCTGTCGGCAAAGCTAGCGCCAAAGTACTATTCAGTACTAATCCCTTCTGCAGGGATAAGAAGAACGGAGCATCATCCCTTGTACGCTCCAGAAAGGCCTCTCCACGGGGTTGTTCAGGCTCTGTTGAGCCTAACCTGCGACAATTCTTGGCAAACAAGCGGGAATTGGAGTCTCTCCAAACCACTTCCCCTTGTTGTCAAAGAGGATGCCGACTTGTGACAATCCATTCAGCCCATTGTCGGCAATATCCAATCAAGATAGCACCTCCACACCGTCAATCGGTGTTTGACCGGTTGTCCGCACGTGCCATAAAGAAACATCATGAAAGGAGTGCTTCGCGAGGCCCAGCCTTCGCGTCCGTCAACATGACCGGAAGAGGACGAGAGCGACACAGGGAAGGTCATACATCTGATGATACCCCTTTCGGCTCCCCAGATCCAGATTATAGCCCGGGCTTAGGTGAAGTCTTGGTGCGCGAAGAAGGTGTTTTCCGAAACACCAGATCCAGGGTAGCGATACCTATAATTATGAGCAGCCTTCTTCCTCAAAGGCCCTAATCTCGCCACAGTCCAGACGATCACCCCAATCATCTGATGGAGAAGATGAAGACAGCGGGTATGCCTCTTCAGCAACAGTCAGTTCTGTGCGAACGGGCAAAGCATCGGTTAATATGGCCGATAACGCCAATGACGATCTTCGTCAGCGTTTGGAAGCTCAGGAGCAGACCTCTAGAACTCAGCAAGAGGCCCTGGACAATATTTAACAGATGCTCGCTCAGCTCCTCAGCAATCGGAATGATGATACCGGGAGTAATCTGAAAAACACCTAGTGAATAGGTGTGAATGCTAATCTAATGATCTTTTTAAACTTTAATAAAATGAGTGATGCAACGATCTCTCAAAACACGACTAAGAGCCGAATACCCCTTGCGAGGTTCTGAACTCCTTCCTCCCAATTCCCCTTAAAATGGGTTAGAGGTGCGCAATGCAACCGTGTTGTATTGAGGTGTGATCGATCAATGCCAAGTATGATGATGAGAAATGAAATGCACACAATGTAACACAACAAGTATAGCAAGTAAAGTAAACAAGACAAGATTGCACAAGTAGAGGGTTAGTTCTCAAGCAAATAATTCAAGACAATATAAAGCAAGAGAAATTGAAAGCAAGAATAACGCAAAGGCAATCGCAAACAAGATGATTTGTTTCGAGGTTCGAGCACACTTGCTCTAGTCCCCGCCTTCACCTCCGTGAAGGGTTTCCACTATCCACCGAGGATGCCTTTACAATTGGTCTACCGAAGACCGAGCACCGAGCTCCACCAAGTACAAAGGACCTATACCGAAGAGGTTGCTCCACAAGGAAAAGATTACAAGAACAAAGTGATCACAACAAGATCACTACACTTTTCACAAACTCTTTTACAAAACACTCTCACTTCAATTACAACTTCACTATAGAATGAGTATAGGATTTTTGGCTCTATGAAGTGTGGTGTAAAACTTCAGTTGTAGAGTGATATGAGTAATCAAACACAACTGAAAAAATCAGACTTAAAAGAGTAGGAATTGAAAGCTTTAAACAAATTTTTTTTCTCTTTTGAAAACACCAAAACTTGAGGATTTTTTCTAAGTAATATGCAAGAGAGACTTCTCCTCTATTTATAGGCTTAAAAATAGGTTAAAAACAATTTCTTTTGTCTTATTTTCTCTGAAAAAGCTCCCCAACAAATCTCAAAAATCTGTTAAAGCTGAACAAAAAACATTTTTCAGAACTGCCCAAAGAGGAAAGAGCCGTTGCTAAGTTGCAGGCTTGGCGGTCGACCGGTCCGGTCGACCGCCAGCCTAGCTGGAAGTAGCCGTTGGCTCCCGGTCGACCGGTCCGGTCGACCGACCCAAAGGAGGAAACACAGTTTTCTTCTTCCGGTCGACCGGTCCGGTCGACCGAAAATTCCCGAGAGCAGAATGCTCTCCGTCGGTCGACCGGTCCGGTCGACCGACGGACATGCACAAACAGTGCATGTCCAGACACAGCACCGGTCGACCGGGCCGGTCGACCGATGTTGCCTGAAACTGAAAACCTGGACTGTTTTGAAGATGGAATTTTTGTAAAACTATTTTAAAAATACATATAGCTAAGTATTATGCAGAAAATAGTTTTATACACATGTTTTAAACAAGTTTTTCAAGATATAAAGCTTTGGTACATGTATATATAAACTAAGGCATAAAACTTAGAAATAATCATTTTCAATAACCATTTTCAAAACATAGGAAATACATGAAATAAGTGTGTGTGCAAATCCTAGAGCCAAATTTCCTATATTCAAAGTTTAACATTCTAAACTTACAAACTTCTAAAGGACTTCAAAGCAATGCTTCAAGATGGGCTATCTCTTCACTTGATCTTCAATTTTGCATCTTGAGCCCAATTTGAGTTGACTTGAGTCCAAAACCTTGTATTTGTGAGAGAAGACTTCTAGTATGAATAGAAATCTGAAAACACACTTAAACAATAAATGTTATTAGTACAAATAACTAATATGTTTTGTAATCATCAAAATACACTAAACAAGGGTGATTGTAACCTTGGGCCAACAATCTCCCCCTTTTTGATGATGACAAAACATATAAGTTATTGAAACAAATAAAGGAGGAAAAGCTTGGAAATCTCCCCCTCAAACAATGCTATGTATTTATCATGAATATGAAAAGTTATGTAAGCATACATAAAGCATTTAACAAACACAATAGTTTTTGTCCAAAAACTTAAATAAACACAAACTTTCTTTTTTTTTTTATGAAATGAAACTCAAATAGTATCAAACTTAAAAGGTTAAACTTAAACACTTATTTTCCAAATATCACAAACTTATTCTCCCCCTTTTTGTCATACATCAAAAAGGTTAAAACAAAACAATTGAAAAACAATTTTTAATTTTAAGAATCCATAATACAAACATTCAACTCACCACAAATAAATGAAAATCTAGCATAGTCTAACGTTTAGTAAACATATCGGCAAGTTGAAAATCGGTAGAAACATAATCAATATCAATATCACCTTTCTCATAATGATCTCTAAGAAAGTGATATCTAATGTCAATGTGTTTGGTTTTACTATGTTGATTTGCATTCTTTGTCATGTGAATAGTACTAGTATTATCACAAAATATTTTAACATGATCAATGTGTAAATCATAGTCAAGGAGAGTATGTTTCATCCAAGAACTTGTGCACAACAAGCTCCGGCCGCAACATACTCCGCCTCGGCGGTTGATAGGGCTACCGAATTTTGCTTTTTGGAAGACCAAGATACAAGACAATTACCTAAGAATTGACATGTTCCACTTGTGCTCTTCCTATCTACCCTACAACCCGCATAGTCGGCATCCGAAAAACTCTTCATTTCAAATAATCCGTTTTAGGATACCACAAACCCATTTCAATAGTGCCCTTAAGGTATCTAATTATGCGTTTAAAACCGCAATTATGTGAGATTCTTTAGGACAAGATTGAAAACGTGCACAAAGACAAACGGAAAACATAATATCCGGCCTACTAGCTGTCAAATAAAGCAAGCTACCAATCATGCTACGGTATAATTTAATGTCTACACTTTTACTTGTTCATCCTTGTCAAGCTTTGTAGTTGTTGCCATGGGAGTTTTGCTTACTCTTGATCCTTCAAGCCCAAACCTTTTGATTAGTTCCTTTGTGTACTTGGCTTGATTGATGAAGATCCCATCCTTCCTTTGCTTGATTTGGAGTCCAAGGAAATAGTTGAGCTCCCCCATCATAGACATTTCAAATTCATCCTTCATGCATGATTCAAAAGCTTTGCAAAGAGATTCATTAGTAGAACCAAAAATAATATCATCCACATAAATTTGCACAATAAGAATATCTTTTTCTACATGTTTTGTAAACAAGGTTGTATCAATTTTACCTTTCTTAAAACCATTTGAAGTCAAAAATGAAGAAAGTCTTTCATACCAAGCCCTAGGGGCTTGTTTTAAACCATAAAGAGCTTTATCTAATTTAAAAACAAAATCCGGATGTGTAGGATCAACAAACCCGGGGGTTGTTCAACATACACCTCCTCTTCAATAAATCCATTTAGAAAAGCACTTTTAACATCCATTTGAAATAATTTGAAATCTTTATATGAGGCAAATGCTAGTGTCATCCGTATGGCTTCAAGCCGTGCTACGGGTGCAAAGGTTTCTTCAAAATCGATCCCTTCGATTTGAGTGTAACCTTGGGCAACTAACCTAGCCTTGTTTCTAACTACATTACCCGATTCATCCAACTTGTTCTTAAAGATCCACTTAGTACCAATTGTTGGTCTATCGTGGGCCTAGGAACAAGGTGTCAAACTTGGTTGCGCTCAAATTGATTGAGCTCCTCTTGCATGGCTAGCAACCAATATGAATCGGCCTCGGCTTCGAGGACATTTTTGGGTCCAATATGAGAAATGAATGCATAGTTACCACAATAGTCATGAAGTCTAGAGCGAGTGGTTACCCCTTTTGATACTTCACCTATGACGAGGTCCTTGGGATGATGTAGATTGTATCTCCAATCCTTTGGTAGTGGTTGAGTAGGCTCCACCTCATGTGTTTGATGTTCATTTCCTTGTGCCTCTTCCACTTTAGCTTTGCTTCCTTCATCATCCTTTGGTTTGTCTCCCATAGTAGAAGCATCCTCCAAGGTCACTTTCTCCATGCCTTCATCCAATGCATCTATTTCTACAACATTCTTAACAAACTTGTTAGATTCCTCAAACTTAACATGAATAGACTCTTCAATAGTCAATGATGATCTAATGAAAACTCTATAAGCCTTACTAGTATTTGAGAAACCTACAAAAATAGCCTCATAAGATTTAGGATCAAATTTTCCCAAATTATCTTTTGTATTTAAAACAAAACATTTGCATCCAAAAACTTTGAAATAAGAAACATTTGGTTTTCTAGAAAAGTACATTTCAAAAGAAGTTTTTGTAGTATTTTTACATAAGAAAACGCGATTTGATATGTAGCATGATGTATTAAAGGCCTCGGCCCACAAATAATGTGGTAGACCGTATTCACTTAGCATTGTCCTAGCCATCTCTTGTAATGTTCTATTTTTTCCGTTCAACTACTCCATTTTGTTGTGGAGTTTCTAGGACAAGAAAGTTCATGCTTTATTCCATGTTCATCACAAAAAGTGGTAAAGGGTTGGTTAATGAATTCACCTCCTCTATCACTTCTTATTCTCAAAATCAAAGAATCCTTTTCTTTTTCAACTCTTTTCTTAAAAGTTTGGAAATACGAAAATGCTTGGTTTTTGTGTTCAAGAAAGAAAACCCATGTAAATCTTGAAAAATCATCAACCAAAACATAAGCAAATCTATTCCCACTTAGACTTTTGGTTTGTGTTGGGCCAAATAGATCCATATGGATTAATTCCAAAGGACGTGATGTCATGATATCCTTAATTGACTTGAAAGAAGACTTAGTTTGTTTCCCAAATTGACATGCGTCACAAACTCGGTCCTTTTCAAAATTCAAGCAAGGAATACCTTTCACCATTTCCTTTGAATTTAATCTAGAAATATGATCAAAAGAAATATGCCCTAATCTCCTATGCCACAACCAAGAGTCATCATCGAGGGCTTTCAAACAAGTAATATTACAAGACATATTCAACATATCAATCATATAAACATTACTTTCACGAAAACCGGAAAATACACAAACATTAGAAGTTCTATCAATTACTTTACAAGAAACATTATCAAAAACTACATCAAAACCTTTATCACAAAGTTGACTAACACTCAAGAGATTATGCTTGAGGCCATCAACTAAAACTACATTTTCAATTAAAGGAGAGGTGCCAAGTTTTACATTACCAATACCGAAGATTTTACCCTTAGCGTCATCTCCGAAGGTGACGGTGCCACCTTCATGATATCTTGATAGGGTTGCAAAGTTGTTGATGTCCCAAGTCATGTGCCTTGAGCAACCGCTATCAAGATACCACAAACCTCTACGTCGTTGGGCTTTGGAAAGTACCTACATCATTTAAAACAATTGTTGACTTTGGTACCCAAACTTTCTTGGGTCCTTGAAAGTTAGTGTTACGAACCCAAACATTATGATGTGATGCACTTAGTCTATCATAACAAAAATTAGCTAAGTGTCCTTTCCGCCCACAATGTGAACATGAGTACACTTTTCTATACATGAAAGCATGATGTGTATGTGTAGTGTGAGCATGTTTTGGGGTTTTGCCATGTTGTTTAGGTTGTGTAGCATGAACATGAACATGAGCATGAGCATTTTTCTTTGGGGCTTGTTTCTTAGGAAACATAGCCTCAATTTTCTTCTTGTTAAACTCACAATCTTTCAAAACAACACTTAAAGAATCTAATCTTTCCTTAAGCATAGAAACTTCATTTGAATCAATTAGTGGGGCCTTACCTTTGCAAGAAATCTTATATTTTTCAAAATCATTTTTAGTAGTGGTCAAGGTGGAAACCAAATCATCCTTTTCTTTTGTAAGAGTAAAAACTTGATGACTTAGAGATTCATTTTTCTTTTTCATTTTTAAATACTTTTTCTTCAAGAAATCATAATTTTGTGATAACTCAACAAAAGCTTCTCCTAGTTCATCCATGGAGAGTTCATCATCAAAAGGGGTGGAAGGGGTTACCTTGCTTGTGCTTTCATTGGCCATGAAGCACATGTTGGCGGTGTCAATCTCTTCTTCAGATTCGGTCTCCGAATCTCAAGTTGCCTTCATAGCCTTCTTCTTGTAGGGCTTCTTTGATGTGGAGGGCTTAGCTTTGTCCGGACATTCCGCAACAATGTGTCCGGGCTTTTGGCAATTGAAACAAGTGATCTTTCTTTCTTCTTTGCCTCCTTGCCATCTTCTTCTACCTTGGTACTTCGCCTTGTTGTACATCCTCCGGGCATTCTTAACAAGGAGTGAGAGCTCCTCATCATCTTCTTCTTCATCGTCTTCATCGGAGTGTGTAGCTTGACTCTTGAAGGCGATAGTCTTCTTTTTGGAAGGAGCCATATCCTCCCTTGCTTTCCTTTCCATCTCATGGGTTTTGAGGTTCCCAATGAGACCTATAAGCTCCATCTCTTCATTGTCATTGAGTTCCTTCAAGGTTGTAGCTTTAACTTCCCATGAAGGAGGAAGAGCTCGGATGATCTTCCTTACTCTTTGATCATTGTTGATATCTTCACCTAAAGAAGAGAGTCCATTAGTAATCTTGGTAAATCTTGTAACCATATCATCTATGGTTTCATTTTCTTGCATGCTAAATGTTTCATATTGAGACCGAAGAAGGTCAATCTTAGCCTTCTTTACTTGTGAGGTCCCCTCATGTGTGACTATCAAGTGTGACCAAATCTCATATGCGGATTTGCAATGTATAACCCTAGATATGTCATCATCATTAAGGGCTTGTAGAAGTGCATAGTGAGCTTTGGCATTGGCATCGAATTCCTTAGTCTCTATTTCGGACCAAGTGGATTCGTCACCGGGGGGTACACTAAAGGACTTAGTCACGGCCTTTGCAACTCGGCTACCTAGAGATTGCAAAAACACGGTCATCTTAACTTTCCATATGGGAAAGTTAAGTCCATCAAACTTAGGAGGGGTCTTAATTCCATCGGCCATTTTTACTATATGAATATGAATGAGATGATTAGCAAAATAGGATCTTCTCTAAGGTTGTTAAACCAAATCCTAGAGTCCAAGCTCTGATACCATTGAAAAACACCTAGAAGGGGGGTGAATAGGTGTGAATGCTAATCTAATGATCTTTTTAAACTTTAATAAAATGAGTGATGCAACGATCTCTCAAAACATGACTAAGAGCCGAATACCCCTTGCGAGGTTCTGAACTCCTTCCTCCCAATTCTCCTTAAATGGGTTAGAGGTGCGCAATGCAACCGTGTTGTATTGAGGTGTGATCGATCAATGCCAAGTATGATGATGAGAAATGAAATGCACACAATGTAACACAACAAGTATAGCAAGTAAAGTAAACAAGACAAGATTGCACAAGTAGAGGGTTAGTTCTCAAGCAAATAATTCAAGACAATATAAAGCAAGAGATTGAAAGCAAGAATAACGCAAAGGCAATCGCAAACAAGATGATTTGTTTCGAGGTTCGAGCACACTTGCTCTAGTCCCCGCCTTCACCTCCGTGAAGGGTTTCCACTATCCACCGAGGATGCCTTTACAATTGGTCTACCGAAGACCGAGCACCGAGCTCCACCAAGTACAAAGGACCTCTACCGAAGAGGTTGCTCCACAAGGAAAAGATTACAAGAACAAATGATCACAACAAGATCACTACACTTTTCACAAACTCTTTTACAAAACACTCTCACTTCAATTACAACTTCACTATAGAATGAGTATAGGATTTTTGGCTCTATGAAGTGTGGTGAGAAAACTTCAGTTGTAGAGTGATATGAGTAATCAAACACAACTGAAAAAAATCAGACTTAAAAGAGTAGGAATTGAAAGCTTTAAACAAATTTTCTTTTCTCTTTTGAAAACACCAAAACTTGAGGATTTTTCTAAGTAATATGCAAGAGAGACTTCTCCTCTATTTATAGGCTTAAAATAGGTTAAAAACAATTTCTTTTTGTCTTATTTTCTCTGAAAAAGCTCCCCAACAAATCTCCAAAAATCTGTTAAAGCTGAAACAAAAAACAGATTTTTCAGAACTGCCCAAAGAGGAAAGAGCCGTTGCTAAGTTGCAGCCTTGGCGGTCGACCGGTCCGGTCGACCGCCAGCCTAGCTGGAAGTAGCCGTTGGCTCCCGGTCGACCGGTCCGGTCGACCGACCCAAAAGGAGGAAACACAGTTTCCTTCTTCCGGTCGACCGGTCCGGTCGACCGAAAATTCCCGAGAGCAGAATGCTCTCCGTCGGTCGACCGGTCCGGTCGACCGACGGACATGCACAAACAGTGCATGTCCAGACACAGCACCGGTCGACCGGGCCGGTCGACCGATGTTGCCTGAAACTGAAAACCTGGACTGTTTTGAAGATGGAATTTTTGTAAAACTATTTTAAAAATACATATAGCTAAGTATTATGCAGAAATAGTTTATACACATGTTTTAAACAAGTTTTTCAAGATATATAGCTTTGGTACATGTATATATAAACTAAGGCATAAAACTTAGAAATAACCATTTTCAATAACCATTTTCAAAACATAGGAAATACATGAAACAAGTGTGTGTGCAAATCCTAGAGCCAAATTTCCTATATTCAAACTTTAACATTCTAAACTTACAAACTTCTAAAGGACTTCAAAGCAATGCTTCAAGATGGGCTATCTTCACTTGATCTTCAATTTTGCATCTTGAGCCCAATTTGAGTTGACTTGAGTCCAAAACCTTGTATTTGTGAGAGAAGACTTCTAGTATGAATAGAAATCTGAAAACACACTTAAACAACAAATGTTATTAGTACAAATAACTAATATGTTTTGTAATCATCAAAATACACTAAACAAGGGTGATTGTAATCTTGGGCCAACATAATCGTGACGAGGAGGGGCATCTCAGCAATGATCCGCCCAAGACGGAGAAATCTAAGGGAGGCTCTTCCCTGGATGCCGAAGTCCTTAAAGGCCTTCAAGCTCAAATCGCATCCCTAGCTCAGAGGGATGAATTAAAGAAGGTAGGGGCAGTCCGTCCTTATCCGCTGGAGTGGATTCGGTGCCATATCCGCCGGAGTGGGATTCGGTGCCATATCCGCCAAAGTTCAAACCACCAACGTTGCATACGTATGATGGTAAGAGCTCGCCCAATCAGCACATCTACTATTTCCGGTCCCAGACCGGTAATGTTCTAAACAACGACGCCATCATGGCTAGGTTGTTCATCGGCACCTTGAAAGGGGTGGCATTCGACTGGTTCCGAAGCCTTCCTCAGGACTCTATCAATTCCTGGGTTGACCTGGAAACTCGGTTCCTCTCTCGCTTCTATGAGGATGACACCGAAGTGACCATGGACAAGCTCCTTTCCACTGTACAGAGGAAAGGCGAATCTGTCCGTGAATACATTGAGCGGTTCAGAAATCTATCTCTGATGTGCCCAGCAGGGATGCCATTACCCATGCTCTTACAGACATGCAGGCACAACTTCTTGGATCAAGTAGAAGTCCGCATGGGGGCTGTCAAAGCCCATACTTGGAAGGAATTGGTCGAACAAGCTGAGATAGCCGAGAAATCGGCTAAGAAGTTCGAGCCATCCGCCCCTAGAAGCAAATGGGGCACAAACAACAAAGGACGTAGCGATCTCCCGCAGTCTTCCCAAGCTAAAGGGAAGGAGATTATGTCCGTCGAGCTGACCGGGGACATGCAGTCAAAGGCCAAGAAGAGCGGCGTCAACAGCCAAGAGCCCAAGTTTCCTCCGAAGCAGTACTCCTTCAGAGATGACCAGGTGGTCACGATATTCCATCTGCTCCACAAAGGGAACAAAATGAAGCTACCGGATGCTCGGCGTCCCAATGAGATAGGGCGTACAAACGACCCTAAATACTGCCTCTACCACAGGATGATCCACCATCCTACTGACAAGTGCTATGTTCTCAAGGATAGAATTCAAGCTTTGGTCGACGCCGGAGTCCTCACATTGAAGACGGAACAGAAGAAAGTCACTGCCAATATGGTGACTCTTGAGTTCGGCACTGCTCAGAAGGTCACAGTTCCCGACGGGACCTATCCAGCCCCCACACCGCGGTTGGAAGTCAAGCATTCTTCAACCATAGCTAAAGATGACAAGGGTCTCGTCCCCTTGACATTGGAGACAGGAGAAGTTATGTGGATACACCCTGACCTCGTCCAAGACGTACAGCGGACGTCGAAGGACTCCAGCAAAAAGGGCAAGTCCTGCAATGTCATCTCTGTCCTGCCAGATGATGGTAATCTTACTTCGGCTTCCCTCAGCGATTCAGAAGAAGAGAAGCATGCCTGTACAGCGCAGGCAGATGCACCTCAACAGACGGGCACCCGGTCTGGAAAGTCATACTTAAGGCAGAATGACAAGTCTACTGACGAGATACAACAGCAAACGACGTCAGTACCAATGCCGACATCCGCTCCAGTTCTGACCAAAGGGAAAGAGAAGCCTAAGGAAGTGCGGTTCGACCATGTGTTGAAGAAACCGCCAGGCCAAGGGTTAGCCACGCCCTTTCGCTATGATATATTGGCCCACTTAGCCAATATCCCGGCTCGTATCACAATACACGAGCTCCTTCGTCTCTCTAAAGAGACAAGAGAGGCACTCAGAGATGCGCTGGCCAACTCGGAGTCCTTTCTGACATGCATGCCTGAGGTTCCTGGTGATGAGATGCGGCCTTCCTGCTCAGAGTGCCATCACGCACAATCCAAGGTGCCTGCTATTACCTTTACGGCGGAAGATATGTTTCTCAAAGACAACAAGCATGATCGACCTCTGTACTATACCGGATATATCGGTTCAACATGCATTGAAAGAGTACAAGTAGATCCGGGGTCTGCACTCAGCATCATCCCCAAAAGGCTCCTCTATTTCCTCGGCATACCATTGTACAGGTTGTCCACAACCACCACTACAGTATATGGTTTCAACGCCGGGAGCAGCCATCCGCTTGGAAAGATTCGGCTCCGCTGCAGAATCGGAAGCTTGAAGTCAGAAGTGACGTGCTATGTCATTGATGCTGACACATCATACAACCTGCTACTGGGACGACCATGGATCCATGCCAACTGGATCGTTCCTTCCACTCTCCATCAGTGCTTCAAGTATGTTGAGGATGATGCGACAGTACGAACTGTCTTCGCTGAGAAGCAACCCTTCAAGGGGGTGGAAAACTACTTCACTGATGCTCTCCTATATCAAGAGGCTAGTGGAACGCCGGGAGAAACATTGCCAGACGATGATGAAAGTGGCAATGAGGCGGATTCGGAATCCGAAACGGGCATGCCAGCCATTCTGATTGGCGAGCCAATTGTAGCATGCTTTAATGATCCCCGATGTAAGATCCCTCCTGAGGAGGAAGGCGAATGGATAATTAATGATAATATTTCTTTTGATTATCCTGCGAGCATCGAGTCGATTAAATCCATGATGGATGGCTCTCTTCATATGCTCGTACATGAGCCGAGTGTGGCTAGCACATCTGTGGAAGCCGTAGAAGGGGCCACGCTGGTAGTCCCTCCGTCCAAGCAAGGTCAGGCGCCGATAATCTTCGGCAGAGCCGGCCAGGGAGATTCTCAACTACAGACTCAAGCTCAGAGTCGGATGCTCCACAGTTCTTTCATTACGCGCCATCAGCGCGCCATATTATGAAGAAGATGGGTTACAACCTGAAGCAGGGAGCGGGCCTAAACTTCGGAAAAGGAAGACGCGGCTTGATGCGTAACTCCGTCCCAAGAGGGAAACCTGCAAATTACTATGATAGTACACGCAGGGGGTTAGGGTACGTCACACCCACATCATCAACAACAGTTCAGGTCAAAGGCGATGGATCGATCCCATCACAGTCGGCCTCATCCTCCGAATGGGAGTCTGATGTCCGCATAGGAGGGATATTCGAAAGCCTCATGACTTCAAGCAGTCAGTTGGAACCCGCAGAGGTTGCCGATGAGGAATCATGGGCCCAGCAATTGAGCCTTCAATGGGAAAGCGGTTTGAGCTGTGCGAGCCACCTACCGAAGACAAGGTGATCCAGGTCAACTTGGGCAGTCAAGATCATCCCAAACCGATTTTCATAAGTGAAAGCCTATCACTTATCGAAAAGGAAGAATTGATAATGCTCGTAAAAGAGTATATAGATGTCTTCGCCTGGAGCTATGAAGACATGCCTGGACTTGATCCACAGGTCGCTATGCACCGTCTAAACATCAAGCCCGACGTTAAGCCAGTCAAGCAGCAACAACGTCGGTTCCGCCCAAACATCATGGAGGCTATTGAAGCCGAAGTTCATAAGCTCATTGCTTGTGGCTTCATCCGGGAGGAACAACATCCAGATTGGGTGGCTAACATAGTCCCCGTCCTCAAGAAGAATGGGAAAATACGGATCTGCATCGACTACCGTGATCTCAATACGGCCTGTCCCAAGGATGAATTCCCACTGCCGATCACTGATGTCATGATCGACAACACATGCGGGTTCGAAAGGATGTCTTTCATGGACGGCTTCTCAGGGTACAACCAGATCAAGATGTATCCTGATAACGAGAAGCATACTTCTTTCCGAACGCCATTGGGGGTATACTGCTACACTGTAATGCCCTTCGGACTGAAGAACGCCGGAGCAACCTACCAGCGGGCGATGAGCATGATCTTCCGCGACCATCTTCGAAAGACGGTGGAATGCTATGTTGACGACATTGCCGTCAAAAGCCGCAGCAAAAATGAACATCTTCGCGATCTGAGAACGATGTTCGACATAATGCGGGCTCATCAGCTGAAAATGAACCCGACAAAATCCTTCTTGGGAGTGTCCAGCGGTAAATTCCTTGGGTTCATTGTCACATCAAAAGGGATCCATCTGGACCCAGACAAAGTCAAAGCCATACAGGACATGCATCCACCGAGGAACCTCAAAGAGCTCCGAGGCTTGCAAGGCAGATTAGCCTACATCAGAAGATTCATAGCAAATCTTTCGGGCCGTTGCCAGCCCTTTACCCGTCTCATGAAAAAGGGTACTGCCTTCATATGGGACCAAGCCTGTCAAGAAGCTTATGAAGACATTAAGAGGTATCTCACAAAACCTCCGGTCTTAGTGGCCCCTACATCAGGGAAACCATTCTTGCTTTATGTAAAAGCTCTGGACTATTCCCTCGGTGCCCTCCTCGCTCAAAAGGACGACAATGGCCACGAGCAGGCCATTTATTATCTGAGCAGGACTCTCATAGGAGCGGAATCTCGCTACAATCCTATTGAGAAAGAGTGTTTAGCTCTCGTCTTCGCTGTCCAGAAGACGCGACGTTATTTGGTTGGTCAAACCATACATGTCATCTCCAGGGTGAACCCTTTACGTCTTCTCATGACGAAGCCAGGGTCGCTGAATTCAAGGTTGGCTAAATGGGCACTTCTGTTGTCTCAATACGACATGACCTTTACTCCTCAGAAGGCAGTTAAAGGCCAGGCCCTTGCAGAGTTCTTAGCTGCTCACCCAGTTCCAGAACATTCAAAACTTCACGAAGACATCCCTGATGAAGTCTTCGAGTCTAATGCAACCTCAGCAGAGGAAGTGTGGCAGATGTTCTTCGACGGAGCATCGCGGATGGGCCACAAAGGGAAGATTGTTGCCGGAGTGGGGGTTGTGTTCATCTCCCCACAGGATCATATCCTTCCCAGAGCATTCTCCTTGACAGAATCATGCTCTAATAATGTAGCGGAATACAATGCTCTGCTCATCGGTCTCCAGCTCGCCCAGGGAATGGGGGTACGTTACCTCGAAGCTTACGGCGATTCAAAGCTGGTCATCAGTCAAGTCAAAGGCGAATATGAAGTCCGCCATGAAAACCTGGTGCCTTATTATCATACAGCCATCGAATTAGCTAGCTTATTTGAAGGCTTCTACATCGGGCATGTGTCCCGATCTCAAAATACCAAGGCGGATGCTCTCGCTGCATTAGCGACGACGCTAGCCTTACCGGCCGATACCGAGTATCACCTCACAGTCGCAACCCGGCATCTCGTATGCTCCAAGCATATGCTAAGGATCCAAGAGGTCCATAATATCTCCGTGGATCTTGAGCCGAGGGATTGGCGCTTCCCCCTCATTGACTACGCTCTGCACGGTCTGCTTCCAGACGATCCCAAAGAAGCGGCGTCCATCAGACGAAGGTCGCTCCGTTTCTACTATGATCCCACTTTGAAGACACTCTACCGTCGTTCATATGACGGTGTCCTCCTCCGTTGTCTCTCTCATTCAGAGGCACAGGAAGTGCTTAAAGAAGCACATGATGGCATTTGCGGAGCTCACCAGCCGGGTCCAAAGCTTAAAGACAGGCTGCACAGACTTGGGTACTACTGGCCGACCATGATGGCCGATGCCACCCAATATGCACGAAGGTGTAAGGCGTGCCAGGTCCATGCAGACTTCATACACCAACCTTCGGAGTTGCTCCACCCTACTGTTGCTTCATGGCCATTTGAAGCATGGGGAATCGATGTCGTAGGGCCAATCAGTCCCTCTTTGGCAAGAGGTCACCGGTTTATCCTGGCAATAACCGATTACTTCTCAAATGGGCGGAGGCCACACCGTTGGCCGAAGTTAAAACCTCCAATCTGGTTAGCTTCATCAAACACCATGTCATCCATCGATTTGGTGTACCCAGACGGATCATCCATGACAATGGTCCCCAGTTCGTAAGCCAAGGGTTCTATCGGTTCTGCGATAAATACCGAATTCAGAATGTGGCTTCAACCGCCTACAATCCTGCCGCCAATGATTTAGCAGAAGCATTCAACAAGACAATCATCAAGCTGCTCAAGAAGTTTGTCTCCTCGAACAAGCGAGATTGGGACGAAAAGCTCGGTGAATGCCTTTGGGCCTACCGGACTACGGTTCGGACACCGACAGGCAATACGCCTTTCTCCCTGGTATACGGTGCGAAGCGGTCATCCCATTGGAAATCCAGGTGCCATCATTGCGAGTAGCCTTGACTACTAAGATGACATCAGAAGACAATGATCGCTTGCGTCTTCAAGAGCTCGAAGCCCTGGACGAGAAGCGGATGCAAGCTCAGCAACACATCGAGCTATATCAGGCTCGGATGTCAAAAGCCTTCAATAAGAAGGTCAAGCAGAGAGTCTTCCACAAAGGAGACCTAGTCTTAGCCGTCAGACGACCGATGATTATGACGCACAAGACCAAAGGCAAATTTCAGCCTAAATGGGAAGGACCGTTTGTGATAGAGACAGCCTATTCAAACGGAGCATACCGCCTTACAACTGCAGATGGCGACCTCCTCATGATGCCGATCAATGGCAAGTTCTTAAAAAGTACTATCCTTAATCAAGGATCCTGCTCTCGATCAAGTTAACATTACACCTCTGATCAAGATCCGCGCGTCCGGAATGCGCACAAAGAGAGCCTCTCTCTTTCTCCAAGCATATCAAACCTGTTGATAGCTGGGGGTTTGCTTAAAATCCCAAGGGACCTGCTCCCACTTGATTCCCTCTCCAGAATCACCTACCAATTCTCATCCATAGAATGGTAGGACCACATATATTCCGCTGTTACGTTAACATTAAACCTATGACAGCAGTCCCCTCATTTCTCCTCATGAGAGCGAGACCTCCAAAGTCACTTACCAATTCTCATCCATAGAATGGTAGGACCATACATATTCCGCTGTTACGTTAACATTAAACCTATGACAGTGATTCCCTCGTTTCTCCCCGTGAAAACGAGACTCTTCCCAAACTCCATTGCAATATTGAACTTAGTGGCGTCTCAATTGGTTACGTCATCGCGACCTCTGAACCAGCAGACAGCTAAGTCTCAATCCCGAGTCCTGTTGACATTTACAAAAGACAGGTCTCGATACTCGTTGACATTTATAAAAGACGAGTATCACCTATTTTGAGGCTTGGTGGCTTCTCAACCAGTTACGTCATTGCGACCTCTGAACTGGCAGATAGCCAAGTCTCATCTACCATTGAGCTTAGTGGCGTCTCAATTGGTTACGTCATTGCGACCTCTGAACCAGCAGACAGCTAAGTCTCAATCCCGAGTCCTGTTGACATTTACAAAAGACAGGTCTCGATACTCGTTGACATTTACAAAAGACGAGTATCACCTATTTTGAGGCTTGGTGGCTTCTCAACCAGTTACGTCATTGCGACCTCTGAACTGGCAGATAGCCAAGTCTCATCTACCATTGAGCTTAGTGGCGTCTCAATTGGTTACGTCATTGCGACCTCTGAACCAGCAGACAGCTAAGTCTCAATCCCGAGTCCTGTTGACATTTACAAAAGACAGGTCTCGATACTCGTTGACATTTACAAAAGACGAGTATCACCTATTTTGAGGCTTGGTGGCTTCTCAACCAGTTACGTCATTGCGACCTCTGAACTGGCAGATAGCCAAGTCTCATCTACCATTGAGCTTAGTGGCGTCTCAATTGGTTACGTCATTGCGACCTCTGAACCAGCAGACAGCTAAGTCTCAATCTCGATGCTTGCTGACATTTACAAAAGGCAAGTATCTCCCCTTTTAGCCCCGCAAAGGGCTGACCTCGAGACTGGCGACGTCCCATTCGGTTATGTCATTGCGACCTCTGAACCAACAGACAGCCATGCCTCATTATCCAAACAAACAAAGACGACAAAAGAATGAATTTTTATTAAATTCTAAAGGGATGGGATACATGGAGGAGCCTATAGGCGTACATGATAAGATCGGATCCGATCTCCGAGCGAAGCTAGCCTCGTCCTCCTGTCATCAGAAGCCTGGGCCAGCGCCTGTGATCTTAGCTCAGCCTCATCGAAGTCCACCGCCTGAGCCAGACGAGCCTCGACCTCCGCCAAAGTCGCCCTCTGTGATGACTTCCGCTCCGCCAGTTCCTCACTTCGAGCCCTGAGCTGCTCAAGCCGCGCAGCCTCTTCATGACGCATCTGTGTAGCCTTGGATAAGAGGAGATTTGCCTTCCGGATCATCTCTTCAGCCCTCTTAACCTTATCTTCAGCATCAAGAAGAGCACTGTTGGAAGCATCAATTGCACTCCCAACCTCTGCCTCCTCTATCTCCAAGGACCTCAAGTCAGAGGAGATAGCCTCAGCAGCCTCTCGAGCGGCGAGCTGAGCCTCGCGCCTCTGGGCGACAAGACGTGTGAGCCGTGCATCAGCCAAAGACGCTGCGTCGGAACGATGGTAATGGCGCCATTCCTCCACGTCCTTCTCAAGGTCGCCTACCAGGAGCTCTAGAGCAGTAGCTTGATGGTACCCCTCAAAGTCCCGGATACACTCAATGCCACGGGAGAGGACCATCTTCAGCTTCGAGAATGGCACAGGCGAGCCCTTCAGGACTAGACCGATAGCCTGCTCCAAACTGTTATAGAAGCTGTCAACCAGATTACCGATGAAGTCATTCTCAGCTTCATCAACCCTTGAGACAACCTCGGAGCAATCTACCATCCCAGTCGACACCGCCGCAGAAGAAGAAGCGGGAACATCGACAGCAGCAGGGCAAGCCAAAGGTGACCTCGGCGGAGTCCTCAGCGACACCAACACGCCAGCCACCGTGGAGGAAGGACTGGCAACCACCTCCTGAACAGCAGGCTCGACAATCAAAGTCGGGGAACTAGGGTCCGCGATCACCCTCAGCCCCGCACTGGGCAAAATTGCCGGCACCTCACTCGGTGATGTGATTGAGAGTGAGGATACCTCCGGGACTGCCGCCCCTTCAGCCTCTCGCCTTTCAGCTGACGTGGGCTGATAAGAAGGCAAGTCGCCATACAACACGTCCAACATGGCAACATCCGCCGTGGACGAAGCACTCAACCCACCCTCTGACCTTCCAGGGGAAGTCTCCGGCTCCTTCAAAGCCGACGTATCTTGAGGCCGAACACCTGCAATAAAGCCATGGTCAAAAAAAAGCGGATGCAGCAAACAAGAGGAGATCAAAAGGTCGTCATTTTACCAAAGGCTGATGCTGCTTCGTCAGCCTCATCAGTCTCTAGGGGTTCCATCGTGAAGTTCTTGCCAGAATCAACGCGGATAGCCGGCCTGCTCGCCGATTCCTCCGCAGACCACCCGGTAGAGCTGGATGCCATAGGACTTCCTTTAGAAGTCCCAGTGCCCGACGGGCCAATGTCGGCCGCATCACCTCCAGATTCCTTCAAGCGAGTAAAGGAACCAGCAGCAGCTCCATAAGCAAATAGAGGATCATACTGGTCCTCTTGCTCCCCTTGCTCCTCAGCTCCTGCAACAAAAAGCAAATGATGAGTTATTTGAAGTGCGCTGAAGGCATATTAGATGGGGGCCAATCTTACCAATAGTCGGTTCAGCAACCGACGGCTCAGCCACTAATGGAGCAGCAGAAGGAGGCGCAGCAGAGAGCTCACCCTCTACCACGATGGCAGGAGTCTGGCGACGGGGCCTCTTCGCCGACGACTTCCTACGGGATCCACTCCCACGCTTCCTTTTGAAGTGGACATCAGAGTCCTCTTCTTCCACTTCCTCCACATGTTGTGAGGGAGCTGTCCCCACTACACCAGACCCGGCTTCACGAGCATCAGCTTCGTGGGCATCAGCCCTTGTCTCTGCCTCAAAATAAGGGCTCCCCGCATCAGAAGCCCCGCTGTCATCTACAGCGATGAACTCCTCTATGCCAGGAACACGGACTCGTTTGCCCTCCATCTTATCGCAAGCCTTCTGCCTCATCCGATGAGAAATTAATTTCACACCCGAACGGTTGACATTAAACCTAGCAGGTGTGGAGTTCGAAGCCGCATACCATTGGCAGAAACACAGGGTCGTCCAAAGCCGGGATCCCTCGGCGGCGTGCGTAGCCACGCTCCAGTGTCATCCGCGGTAAAGAACCGCCAAGCACGAGCCCCATCAATGAGGCTCCCCATGAAAGCCAGGTCCGGATTGGGGTTGCCCACATACAACTGGTCATACCCAAATTGGCGGGCAAACCGGCTCGGGACGTAGGGCTCCAGGTAGCAGGTATCCCCACTCCTGTACAGCAAATGCGAGGGCTGGATACAGACCAGCCACTCGAAAACACCCCGACTCATGGGAGACCGACCTGACTCCACATCATGGAATTCCTCGTTGTATCCTGCACCCCGCAGGCGAGGAAAACAACGGAACAGGCTATAAGCGTCATAACGACGCACTAACTTACGAGCCTCGGCCACATAAGTTTTCTGCCACGAACGGCCTTCAAAGCGACGGAGAAGCGCCGTTTGAACACCCTGCGGAGGGTCTTCCCCAGCTCCAATCAAACTGGGACAGTGCAAGGCGAACCACGCCATCAAGTAGGTGTACGGTAAACCTACCCTAGGATTGGGTCCGTCACAAGGCAGGACGGCACCCTTCCCCCGCCTTGACGCCATTGGCCTGCAGAAAGCCTCCGTCAGTGCACGAAGGCCCCTCTGAATACAACACACCATGGCCGGGAGAAGACCCAAACGGTGGCCATGAACCAAGCGGACGGCAGGCAGCAGCACAGTCGGATGGACGATGTCACCCGAAGAAGAAGGCACGACACACTTCTTTAACCAGATGGTTAAGAAGCCGGCCAGCAACGCCTTGCGAGACATAGGCCGACGGACCTGATGGTGAAAGCTCCGAAGAACATCACCCTTCCCGAGAGGACCATCATCTTCTGCCACGACGATGTCCTTTTCAGCATGCACCTCCATCCTTACCAAGATGTCTTCTTCAGCAACTCCGCAATGAGCTGCCTCAGGCGCACTAGTCATATCCGGGAACAAGTAGTTCCCCTAGCTCTTCAAGCTCTTCGAGCTACCCTTGCCACCAGTGTGGATGCTGGAGCAAATGTGCAAATGGCACATCAATTCCCGATATGTCTCGAGCAGAGCAGGCTCCTGCTTCTCCAGAATAGCCAGCTCCGCCTCACAAGGAAAGCACTCTTCGTATGAAAGAGACCCGAAGGGCAAAGCAGAGATCTCCCGCATCTCATGCAGGGCCATGCCCAACTCACCAACTGGGGTGAAGAAAGTCCCCGAGGCCGGGCAATACAACTCAAGGATGGCGTAGAAGCACGCCACCTTCATCTCGATGCCGTAACAGGTCGCCCTGACGGCCTCATGGAGGTTTAACCTCTCTAAGTCCCCCTCAAAATGGGTGAGGATATAGTTGGTCAACTCCGCCCACCACGATCTAGGAGGGTGGACCCAACCGGGAGTCCTGAAATCGGTGGCGGGGTAGTTCCCGTCAACTTCGCAGAACTGAGTGCCAAAGGTCGGCGCCGCAGCTGGGTTCTCTCCTACTGGAAGGTCCCGCGATACCTTCCCAGGGTATAGTCCCATTATGCTACGAGGATGGCCCGCCCTCGAGTAGCCGGACTGGAATGTCAACCTCCCGACACTTACAGACTCGGCGTTTAGGCTCACGCCCCACGCCATCTTCCGAGCCTGAGTCGCGCTGGCGAAGGAAGACAAAGCAAAATGCCGCTTAGAGGACGGGAGATAGAATCTCTCGCCGTCCAACTGGAAGATCCACTGGCCTTCACCGGCCTGCAGCTGGCGATCGGGATCAGGTGCAGCATCCCCGAACATGAAGTCAGGCTTTCTGTAAGCCTGACAGTCGATATCTTCAAATGGAGCCGTAGTCAATATGCTCCGCATGGCCTGCGGACCACCGCCCTGAATGAGCGTATCCCGTACAAGGGAGCTCGGCTCACTGAACAATGAAGCCTGCCCATAGAACTGCAAGCTGATGCTTCCGCCTGCTCGACTGGCTACACCGAACAGACTGTTCTGAAGGCCGGAGGCGTAATGTACTGTAAAAACAGAAATGAGATATGATTAGTTCACCAATCAAGTGGATGCGAAAGCATAAAAATTCACTAAGGCATAGCCTCGCCCAGCAAGCAGGGCCTGCAAGGCGATAGCTTTGAAAAAGCTTCACTTCATAAGACTGCATCTTTGCAGAAAATATCCAAAGCGCCAGCTTCGCTTAAAGCAGGAAGTGACATAGCCCTAAGGGCTGACGTCATCAAAGGGGCATTATGGTCAAAAGTCATCATGACTGAGAGGACTTATTCAAGTCCTTTTCCTCAAACAGTACGGAGATGGCCCAAGTTATGGCTTCGTGCGAAAGCCCAAAGAAGAACTGTCCAGTTCTTATTTCCCTGGTGCAGGCAAAATAGGGAAGTTGAAGGGAAACGAGTTCCCTGATAAGGACAGATCATATTTGATCGTCCTAATAGCCGAGTATCGGCTTCAAAGGATGGAGACCACTCTCTAATCAGATCGGAAAGTTCCTTACCAGCGACAGGTCGCTCGATGACCAGAGGAGGAACGCCCTCCGCCGCAGAAGTCGCCACTTCTTTTCCCGCTCGTCTCTTGGGCGCCATTGAAGAGTTGCTAGAGTCCTCAAAGATCTCTGAATGAAAAGGAAGAAGAAGAGGAAGAGATAGAAAGTTCTCTGAAAAAAGGGAGATCTTCCCATATTCAGCCCAATCGGGCTTTTATAGGCCAATCAGCGCCTGAAATGAGGCCTCGAAAAAAGGCCCATGCCGCCGTTTCGAATTAATTCGAAACAGCGCCCGAAGCGCCTTCCCGAGAAACGTCGGTTCAACTCTACTAAGAGTTAACTTCGCACTAGTGCAAAAGTGCGGACTTCGCACAATCCTTCAAGGGCTTCGCTGGAAGGCCTACCTTAGCCCTCTAAAAAGCGTGCTGCTCGCGGTACGCACCAGTCTCGCGAAGATCATTCAAAGGAAAGACTATGTCCTTAGCTCCGCACACAGTTTAGCCCAGCAATGGCCAAACTCTCAGTGAAAGCAAGCAAAAATCAGATGATCAGACGGTGAACTTTCATTGATTCAAAAGCAAGGGTACATTTGATATTACATCAAAGTTGTGTTTTATATAACACACCAAGTTACCTAACAAGGTCATGTGCATACAAGCGGTTTTATCTGCTCCCAGGCCAGACCAACGGGACAGGAAGGGCCTTCCTCCTGCATAAGGCTGTAATCAGTGGTGCCACAGGGACACGGTCATTTTTCTCCACAAAAATGGCAGATCTTGCCAGGCCATTTTTGTTGAAGCCTGGCAATAAAGCTTATCGCCGCCAACACGTCAGATCACCTATAATGGGAACTGGTTTTGATGCCACGGATCTGACGGGTGTGAGGCCCACTCCCCTGAAGTGGATCGTCCCCGACGAAGGCCACCAAAGTTGAAAGTCGGCAACGATGTCAGTGATCTCACTGATCACCTCCGACGAAGCGGCGGCCAGCCTCACCTCAGAACGAATCATCTCGGGTAAGAGGCTGCCAACAGCCCCTGGGACGCGCATTCGCTGCCCCGAATTGTTCCTCCTGCTTAAAAGTAAAGCTTCAACTGGGGAAGCATAAGGCGATTTCATGGTTTCTTCCATCAAGTTACCAGACTGGCAAGCATAGCTCACTGCAAGGCAAATTGGAGCAGGTTAGCAGTCAAGCACAAAAAGAGCTGCAAAAATACTAAGTCAGATTCTTCGGCGGCAAAGTAATCCGACTTCAGTCAAAGCAGAGGATAAGCCTCGCCTGCACGGCAACCATGGGCTGGTTCAACAAACGCCAAGTCCTAGCCTCGCCTATACGGCAAAGTCAGACTGATCTTGTGAAGAACAGTCTCAACCTCACCAATATGGCAAGACTGGCTCAACTATTGAAGAGGCCAAGTCCCAAGTCCTGCCTGCGCAGCGGACTTAACAAGCAACGACCTTTCACTGATCAAGCCAAGATGATAGCTTCACAGAAAGCTATGAGGAGATCCTTCTCTGCAGCAGCCAATTGCAAGATGAGGAACAAGGGAAGCTAATCCCTGAAGCGAGCTGCCAAAGCTAAATCAAGGGAGATGAGTTCCCTAAAAGCAGTGAAGTCTTTGAATGATCAAGACTTACTGGTCCTTGGCCGGTTAGACAACCAGAGTGATTTTTCCCACTAATTCAGAGATCTGAGTATCTCTCTCAACCAAGAGAAGAGAAGAAGAAAGGCAAAACATTTCTCTTCAGAGGACCTCAAGTGTCCTATTTATAGGCCCCATGGCCTGAGTGCGATCACCCCAAGCGTGGAAGCACGAGCGCATTCAAGGCATTTATTGCGCCTTGATGGAAGGGACGGTTTTCCCTTGGAACCGTGCAAAGGGAGAAAACGTCTCCCTCATAAAAGACACTTATGGCGCCTTGAATAAAGGGAATATCCTCCCTTGGAAACGTGCAAATCGGAGAACATCTCTCTCGATTGTGCGAAAGAAGGAATGATCCTCCTCGTAACCGCCCCACGGCAGTTGGCTTTGAAAAGGCAACAGGAGTTCCAAAGCGAACTTATTTCTTGGAAGCCCAGATGCGGAGCTACCCCAACGCGAAGCTACTCGCGAACCAGTGCAATCCTTCGGCAAATTCATCCCAAAGCAGGATTGAAGGCGAAGCTGAACTCAACCATCATGGCGACGTTCATACTCCACACCACCATCACAGCAGTTCAAAGTATTTCGGAGTCTGAGCTATTGCAGACTCTCGAAAACTTTGAAGGGGGTCTTGTTGACACTTAAAAAAGATAAGATTCTCATTGGTCCGAACGATGTCTAAACTTGTTGACATTTACAGAAGACAAGGGACAGACGAGCTGAAGACCAGTTTTCGCCCACCTCCAAGGGACAAAGAAGCGGTTTGGACTCCACTGATCCAGCAAGCAGAACAGTGAACCCGGATTGTTTCTAAACAGACCTCAGCAGGTCTAAAATGCTAGCATTTAGCATTACATTAGCCCAAGGGGATAGCCTCGTTTGAGAGGCTAGCATCATCCAGAGCATCGCCAGGAAGCTGACTGATAGCTTCGCCGAAAAGCCTCTTTTCGGACTTCGCTAGGAATTGCCTCTAGCTCCGCTATGAGCTTCAAAGCGGGCAGCTCCGCTATCAGCCTGCTATGGTCAACCTTTGACCAATCAAAATCTCCTGATGAGATCGGATTCAATCTAATCAAATCCAATCGGGATTCAAATATGGCAGGTGATTGCCGCAATCTCTTGACTCTCTTGAAACGAGTAAGAGGATCAAGGAGAATCCCCCAACAATATGGAAAGGATCAAAACAGATCAACCGACTTGCCATTTTCTAGCTCCACAGAAGCTATCCTAGCCTCGCAGTAAGGCTACTTTCCAGATTCAAACAGATTCGGTTCAATCTGTTTCCATATCTTCAAAGGGGACGATTATACCCTTGCTTTCCTTATAAATAGCCCGCCAGGGGTACAAGGAGAAAAAGGCGGGAAGGCATAGGGAGATCGATCGATAAAAAAAGAAGAGAGAAGACTCCACAAGCAGAGGCTTTTTCACGACGCACCGTGCGCTCCCGAATTCAGAGACCTTTTAGAGAATTGCTTTCTCTAACCAGGGTGTTGATACCCTAACGTCGTCCTTCCTCTCAAGGAATCTCCGGAACCAGGCGAGAAGGAATTCCTTATCGAAGGCGATTTTGAGAAGCAGCAAGAGGGTTCTACCAACCTTCTGTTCTCTGATTCCCCGAACCAGGCGAGAAGGGAATCTCATCGCTCGCATCGTCAAAGGACAAAGTGATCGCGCGCTGACCAGACTCCTATCGGCACATTTTCCCAGAATCTCTGAGGAGATCTACTTGTAATCTTTTGAGAATACTTGTAATTTAGCTCCTCAAACTTTTATTTGTAAGTTTCCCCCCTTTGCAAACATAATGGAAAACATGAGGCACTGGAAGTAAGAGGCAGAAGTTCATCGTGGAAGGGCAAGGAGGTTAGAGGAAGATCGAAGTCCAGGCCGGGCTTCAGGGATCTCAAGAAAAATCAGTGCGCTTTCTGTAGAGAGATTGGGCACTGGAAGGTAGACTGTCCAAAGTTCAAGGGAAAGAAGAAAGAATCAAAGTCTGAAGCAAATCTCGCAAAAGTGGTAAATACTGCAAGCAGAAAATCACAGGCAGATGGATCAGATTCAGATTCTTCAGTGTTCTCCTTTTCAATCACTACTCCCGTCATAGGCTACTCGGTGAAAACGAGTGGATCTTGGACACAGGTGCAACATATCATGTATGTCCTAATCGAGACTGGTTTTCCAGTTTTGAGAAGCTGGAGGGGTGTTCAGTCGTCATGGGCAATGATCATCCGTGCATCATGGAGGGTGTTGGTACTATTCCAATCAGGATGTTTGATGGGATGGTGAGGGAGCTGAAAGAAGTGAGGTTTGTACCTCAGTTGAAGAGGAACTTGATTTCTGTAGGAGCTTTGGAATCATTAGGCCTTGGAGTGTCTATTAAGGAGGGAGTTCTTAAAATGACAAAGGGTTCGATGGTGGTGTTGAAGGCTGATCGTCGGAACAACTTGTACTACTTGAAGGGTAGTACGGTGACAGGGCAGGTGGCAGCTTCTACCAGTCAAAAGGAAGATTCAACCCGGCTGTGGCACATGAGGCTGGGACATCTAGGGGAGAAATCATTGCAAGCTCTTGTGAGGAAAGGTTTGCTGAAGGGTGCCGAGACCTGCAAGTTAGATCTCTGTGAACATTGCATCATCGGCAAGAAAATCAAGGTGAAGTTTGGCACAGCTTCACACTATACAGAGGGTATTCTTGACTATGTTCACACGGATGTATGGGGACCTACCAAGACTGCATCAATTGGAGGTAACCACTATTTTGTGTCGTTCATCGATGACTATTTTAGGCGCTGTTGGGTGTACACTATGCGACACAAAGATGAAGTCCTAGAACTGTTCGTGAAGTGGAAGGCTAATTTGGAGAGAAGCACGGGAAGGAAGGTCAAGGTCCTCCGTTCTGATAATGGAGGAGAGTACAAATCAGATCCTTTCCTACAGCTATGCCTTGATGAGGGCATAGAGAGACACTTCACGGTAAGAGAGACTCCGCAACAAAATGGGGTGGCTGAGAGGATGAACCGAACTTTACTAGAGAAGGTTCGGAGTATGTTATCCAATGCAAGACTGCCCAAGAAGTTTTGGGCTGAAGCTTTGGCGTATGCATGTCACCTAGTCAATAGGTTGCCATCGTCTGCAATAGGGGGAAGACTCCTCTTGAAGCTTGGTCAGGGAAAGCTGTTGGGGATTATGATTTGCTACGGGTCTTCGGATATCCAGCCTACTACCATGTCAGAGAAGACAAGTTGGATCCAAGGGTAAAGAAAGGGGTGTTCGTTGGCTTCAAGCGAGGAACCAAGGGGTTCAAGAGTTGGGACCAAAAGGACAACAGTTCATACTCAGCAGGGATGTCACGTTTGATGAGGCTTCTTTGATGAAGCCTACGGTCTCTCAGCAGGTGGAGACCAGCAAGACCAAGGAGCTATTGCAGCAGGTGGAGATTGATGCAGATCCACCATCTCTAGAGGATTCAGTATTCGTTCGGATCATTCCTGAGGTGACACAGGATGGAGATCGAGCAATTAAAGAAGATACTGAAGATGTCGAAGAGGTCAGGAGCAGGTCATGGGTACTGTTCCTGGGTACTGTTCCAGATCCTACTGCAGTTGAAAGACCACGAAGGAACACTAGGAGACCAGGCTGGCTCACCACTGATATGGTCGTCGCGTATGCACTTCCAGTTGTTGAGGAGGCTATTCCATCTACCTTCAGAGAAGCTGAGATCAGTTCAGAAGTAAGGATGTGGAAAGAGGCCATGAATGAAGAGATGCAATCTTTATACAAGAACAACACATGGGAACTCACCAAGTTGCCCAAGGGGAAAAAGGCCATAGGATGCAAGTGGGTGTTTGCTAAGAAGTAAGGATCTCTCCAAGAAGATGCAGTGCGCTACAAGGTAAGGTTGGTGGCTAAAGGCTACGTGTTGACTGATTTTTCCTGCACACAAAAATTAGAATATTAGATTAAGAATAGATCGTGCGAGGAATCAGTTCTAATCCGCGGTAGCAGGGCTATGCGGGTCGTGATCCTCAAGGAGGGACTGCGATAGAAGCGTTAAGCAAGTTTCTCTAAAAATTTATCTTTTTTAGTTAATTTGTTAGTCACGATGGTATTTACAAATAAAAGTGGTATTTACAATGAGTTGTGGGAAAGAATATTGGAGAGGTGTGGATTTGATCTACAAAAAAGAAAAGAAAAGAAAAGAATAGAAAACTAACCTTGGTTGGAGAAAATATGCGAAACCTAACACTTTCTACCTTATTTCGGAGGCGTTGAACGTATAAACCTTGGGATCGAACTCAGTCCATTGTCGCATTAGGTCATCAAGCCTTGGGCAAGTATGAGTTGATACGCCTCGAGGAGGAGAACATCGCCATGGAATATCGTTGGAACCTACTAATCTTCGGTATACTTGTGGTTCGGTAAACGCTCGCGTGCTCGTCAAAGATCAACAAAAAGAAACACAGTAGAAAAGAAAGAGAAAACAAAGAAAAGCAACGACATAAGAACAAAATAAAAATTACCTTTTTATTGATTACAATGGAAGAGAAGAGAATCATCTGTCGGTGTCACCCTCAACAAAGCCATCTCCCTCACTTACATAAAAATTACAAAAAGAAAAGAAAACCTAGAAGAAACCCTAAAAATCTGAACTTTGGCCCTTTGCTGGACGCTGGACGCTCTGTACGCTGCAATGCAGGTGATATTTATAGGTGTAGAAGGCCGAGGAGTCCTAGATAAACCTGCCCACGAAATCTGGGATCTGGATGAGATCAAAGTGTCGCGTTTCCGCGGCTTTTGCCGCGGATCCGCGGCACTTCTGTGGCTTCTGGCCGCGCGCTTTGGCGCGTGCCTCTCCTGGTCCGTTCCTCTGGGCTCCTGCTTCTAGAAGTGTGATCCTGGCCTTTTAATCTGGATTTTCGAGATAACTTGGTAATCAAGTTACCCTTAATCCAGATTTCTTCAAATCTTCTCTCCACGAAATCCTCTTTATCTTGGCCTTTTATCCTCATCTTGCAGGTGTTTAGGGTTGGATAGAAGTCTATCCTTCCCTAATCTCTGATTTTTGCAACTTTTAGCCCTTGTATTTGCATTTTGACTCTTTATATTTGCGCTTTTTCACCTGGGCTTCAAACATGGGCTTAGATCTGGGCTTTTGGGCTCTTTAAGCTTTATTTATTGTTAAAATAATAATTCGAGGCCTGCACACAATAAATTACAAATTATTAATAAATGTGCAGAATTAAATGAATAAATATGAAAATGTGATGGTAAATATGATGATAAAAATGCACTTTTCACTACCAATCACACCCCCACACTTATCTTTTTGCTCGTCCTCGAGTAAAAACAAAGAAAAGAAAAAGAAATAAAAAGTTAATCTAACCTAACTCACTTTCGTAGGAATCACGATTGCACTTAGCACGTGCAACAAGCCGTTAAACCTCTAGGTTACCCTAGAGGACGAGTGTTGTCTCGTGAGGGTTTTCAGCGGATTGCACCCACAAAATCCATAAAAGGAAAATATTTGAATTATTATTGAAGAGACTAAGTAGTCTATAAGTTTTAGGATTATCGTTTTTATTCATTCTTCAAACCTAGTCTTTATAAAGTCAATTGTTATTCATTTTAGGTAAGGGTCAAAATTGAACTTCTAATATAGTCTTTTCCGTTACCAAAAATCATATGCATCCTTATGAATCTAGGAATTCCTTAACTTGGACTCTCATGCCTCTTTATCATTTTTATAACATCATCTAATTTTCTTTCGTGTAAGTATCAAGGCTTCTTGAGGCCCTCATACCTAACTAATTGACTATTAGATGTGTTAATATATATATATATATATATATATATATATATATATATATATATATATATATATATTTTGCATGTATAACTCATCTAATTTTCTTTCGTATAAGTATCAAGGCTTCTTGAGGCCCTCATACCTAACTAATTGATTATTAGATGTGTTAATACATATATTATATTTCTTAGTCTTCTTAGGCTTTCTAATCCACCCATGTAACGAACTTAAAGTCGATGACTCCCAAATCGGTTGGCTTTAGGGCACCAGGTGAGAAAACACCCCGCGGACTCAAATTCGAGTGAACTAGGCCCCAAAACTAAGGACTTTATTTTATTTACTCACCTTTAGGCATGAATACTTATGCTTCTTGAGGCACATGTATCAGCTTAATTGGTGATTTTTTTTTTTTTTTTTATGAGGCACAGGTCTTTGTCTTAGAATCCTAGATATGCATTTGGTATGCATATTTCATTAAGGTAAAAATCAAGACTAATTATTTATTCAATTTCTCTCCTATACCTAAAAATTTAAACAATGTATTTATTTTGACCAAGTTTTTAGAAATCCTAATCGTGATTTTCCTAATCCTTAAACTAACTTAGATTTCTTTCAAAAAATAAGTCAAAATACTGTCCTTTTTATAAAAAAAAAATTTTTTAATTTTTTTTTTAATTAGCAATTTTTTTCAAATTTTGTTAGTGTCTACCTATGTTAGTATGTTAGTAAAGCCCACCCCCATACTTATCTCATGCATTGTCCTCAATGTATGAATGAATGCATATATGCATGAAACAGAACAAGGAAGGCAGAAAATTACCTTAGGGGGTGGTTCCGGTGGTGGTCTAATTGGGCCAAGCGTTGCTACCCAATCAAGATAACATAAAATTTCATGGAGGAACCCACCAAAAATTTTTCGTGTATAACCCACAAAAATGTATGTGTGATCACTTTTTAAAATTTCCACCCCATCAAATTTCCAAATTTCATAATAAATTTCAGAGTCAATTGTGTCAACCTCCTTGTCCCAAAATTGAGTATGAAAAGATGGAATTATTGACTTGGACAATATAGGTGCGGGAACGAATACCGACTCAGGAAAAATGCTCAAATCAAGTAAGGGCTCAGGAGTCGGGCTAGGTTCAAGAATTGGGTCCAAGTCAAGAAATTGAAACTCAAGTCCACAATCTTCTTCCCACAATGGAATGTGACCTAATATGGGTGATATCTCTTTACTTCCAATATTAAGGAATTCTAGCTCATTGTCATACAATTCTTCAAAACTAAGGTCAACATCTTCCGTCAGAATTGTATAATCAGTTTCAGAAGTAAAGAGATTGTGAGAATCTAGGTCAAGTTCAATATGATCATCTAAAATGGGTGATTCAATTTCATGATGAATTAGAATAGGATCCAATGTTGACTCGGGAAAAGTGAAATCAGGTGGAGACACTGGAGTCATTATTGAATCAGGAAATAAAACTGAATCATCAAGTTGGGGATCATGATCATATTCATGTTCAAGTTCTAATTCATGAAAGGAAAAACTTGCCAAGTTATCAAAAATTGGAGTTTCGGCAAGTTCACATGATGGTACTGAATTAGAATCTTGTTGTCCAAAGCAACTTGGTTCGTCGGCTCTAAGCGAGTGGTCAGCGATATCAGAATCAGCCGGACGGTGAGAACGTAAGCATTGAACCATCAAATCTATGTCATGATCACGGGCTAATTTAGCCTCAGTCATGGCAGCTAGCATCCCTTCATAGTCGATAGGTGGATCATGTTCTGATTGGACTTGAAAATAGGACGGGTAATCGTGATAAAGTTGTGAGTCGGTGGACTCACGTATCATCATGTCTAAGATTGATGGTGATTTTTGCTTGGACTTATTTATACTCATCATTTCCAAGATAGATGGATTTCTATTCTGAATGGGTGGATCTGAGTATGAATCTTGGGAAGAATGTGGACTAGATGGATATGGAGGACAATTTGGTTGAGAATTAGACTCGGGGGACTCGAAACCCCATGAACTCTGTGACGAGTTGAAATTATTATGGAAATTATAGTCATAAGATGGAGGGTGTGGGTTATATTCATTCGGATAAGACCATTCCGGCACACTAGATTGGTCAAAGTTAGGGTATGCCGGGTTGATAATATCCAAATAATAGTTAGGGGTGTAATATGGATTAAAATTGGAATTATTATTATATGCCATATCACACCAATACAAACACAACAAACAAATAAACAAACAAAAAAAAAGAAAAATTCTAACCTAAGTTAGGGTAGACCTAGACCTAGACGACTCCTAACTGGTTAGACTGTCCACGGGAGGTAGAGTGTAGATTTTGACCACAAGTTAATCAGCCAGGTCAGGGCAAGAGTGGTGGGAGGTTTTCCATCAAAGACGTTTCTTAATTAAATAACCACCATCTTCGGGCTTTCGGCCCTCAATCCCTTTCCTAGACACTGATTTGACAAGAGTCAACTTCCAGCACTGTTCCCCCTTAGGATAATCTCCTATTGAGTCCGAGATGTCCCTAGGGCCAACGTCTACTAATTTTTATGTTAGGCTTGGGTTAGTGAGTGCTTGGGATATGATTTTTGGGCTAAGGAAGGGTGATGAAATCCCCACCTTATCTTGTTAATAGGTTATGCCCTTAAGATGAATTAGTGCAAGTGTACAAGATAAGTAGATAGAATTCACTCAAAGCAGATAATCAACCAAGAGATGAGTCCTATTCTACATGCAATGCGTACGTACCTTGCTCCAGCACTCTTCAACAGTAAAATAAAAATAATTGAAAAGACACGTGCCTAATATGCAAACGTCTAATCAAATTTTATTTTTAACAACCAATAATTTACTGTTGAATTATTAGCAATTTACAGGTATATCACAGAACAAATCAGAACAGAGCAGAAAGCAGAATTTTTAACTTGAAGCACCCTGCAAAAATTGGATCAGTAATTCACCACTGTTGCCGCGTTTCCGCGGCTCTGGCCGCGGATCCGCGGCAAAACAGTGGGTTCTGGTGCTCTGCCTTCGAGGGCAGAGGCACAGAATAGCAATATGTCCACTGCTGCTGCTATGTTTCTGTTTCCTGTTCTCCAAACCTGCAAACAGAAAAGAATAAAGAATTAGTTAAAAATTAAATTTTTGTTTTAGAGATAAACTTACCGTCCCTCCCCGGCAACGGCGCCAATTTGTTGACTGATTTTTCCTGCACACAAAAATTAGAATATTAGATTAAGAATAGATCGTGCGAGGAATCAGTTCTAATCCGCGGTAGCAGGGCTATGCGGGTCGTGATCCTCAAGGAGGGACTGCGATAGAAGCGTTAAGCAAGTTTCTCTAAAAATTTATCTTTTTTAGTTAATTTGTTAGTCACGATGGTATTTACAAATAAAAGTGGTATTTACAATGAGTTGTGGGAAAGAATATTGGAGAGGTGTGGATTTGATCTACAAAAAAGAAAAGAAAAGAAAAGAATAGAAAACTAACCTTGGTTGGAGAAAATGTGCGAAACCTAACACTTTCTACCTTATTTCGGAGGCGTTGAACGTATAAACCTTGGGATCGAACTCAGTCCGTTGTCGCATTAGGTCATCAAGCCTTGGGCAAGTATGAGTTGATACGCCTCGAGGAGGAGAACATCGCCATGGAATATCGTTGGAACCTACTAATCTTCGGTATACTTGTGGTTCGGTAAACGCTCGCGTGCTCGTCAAAGATCAACAAAAAGAAACACAGTAGAAAAGAAGAGAAAACAAAGAAAAGCAACGACATAAGAACAAAATAAAAATTACCTTTTTATTGATTACAATGGAAGAGAAGAGAATCATCTGTCGGTGTCACCCTCAACAAAGCCATCTCCCTCACTTACATAAAAATTACAAAAGAAAAGAAAACCTAGAAGAAACCCTAAAAATCTGAACTTTGGCCCTTTGCTGGACGCTGGACGCTCTGTACGTTGCAATGCAGGTGATATTTATAGGTGTAGAAGGCCGAGGAGTCCTAGATAAACCTGCCCACGAAATCTGGGATCTGGATGAGATTAAAGTGCCGCGTTTTCGCGGCTTTTGCCGCGGATCCGCGGCACTTCTGTGGCTTCTGGCCGCGCGCTTTGGCGCGTGGCCTCTCCTGGTCCGTTCCTCTGGGCTCCTGCTTCTAGAAGTGTGATCCTGGCCTTTTAATCTGGATTTTCGAGATAACTTGGTAATCAAGTTACCCTTAATCCAGATTTCTTCAAATCTTCTCTCCACGAAATTCCTCTTTATCTTGGCCTTTTATCCTCATCTTGCAGGTGTTTAGGGTTGGATAGAAGTCTATCCTTCCCTAATCTCTGATTTTTGCAACTTTTAGCCCTTGTATTTGCATTTTGACTCTTTGTATTTGCGCTTTTTCACCTGGGCTTCAAACATGGGCTTAGATATGGGCTTTTGGGCTCTTTAAGCTTTATTTATTGTTAAAATAATAATTCGAGGCCTGCACACAATAAATTACAAATTATTAATAAATGTGCAGAATTAAATGAATAAATATGAAAATGTGACGGTAAATATGATGATAAAAATGCAGTTTTCACTACCAATCACTACGCTCAGAAGGAAGGAATTGACTATAACGAGGTGTTCTCCCCGATAGTTAAACACTCGTCAATTCGGATTCTATTGGCCTTGGTTGCGCAAAATGAGTTGGACCTTGACCAACTTGATGTGAAGACCACATTTCTCCACGGCGATCTTGAGGAGGAGATCTATATGACACAGCCCACAGGTTACAAAACTGCAGGGAAGGAAGAGTTAGTATGCAAGCTAAAGAAGTCGCTGTACGGATTGAAGCAGTCTCCTAGACAGTGGTACAAGCGATTTGATAGTTTCATCAGGAAGAAGAAGTACACACGTAGCCATTATGATCCATGTGTGTACTACAACAGGCTACCATCAGGTGAATATATCTATCTACTTCTTTATGTAGATGATATGTTGATTGCTTCGAGGTCGAGATCTGCTATTGATTCTTTGAAGAAAGTTCTATCATCAGAGTTTGAGATAAAGGACCTTGGCGAAGCAAGGAAAGTATTGGGCATGGAGATCACTAGAGACAGAAGAGCTGGCAGAATAAGTTTGACTCAGAAGGGCTATTTGGAGAAGGTACTGCAGAGGTTTAATATCAGCAAGGATACTAAGTCTGTTAGTACACCTATGGCGCCACACTTCAAATTGTCAGCAAAGATGTCTCCGAAGAGTGTTCAAGAGCGTGAGTATATGTCTCACGTTCTATATGCCAGTGCGGTGGGTAGCTTGATGTACGCTATGGTGTGTACGAGGCCAGATCTATCACAGGCAGTCTTCATGGTGAGTCGATAAATGCATGATCCGGGACAGGGTCATTGGGAAGCTGTGAAATGGATCTTGAGATACATCAAGGGAACAGTTGATGTAGGCCTAGTATTTGAGAAGGACAACACTGGAAAGCAAGAATGCATAGGGTATGTGGATTCAGACTATGCAGGGGACCTTGACAAGCGCCGGTCGACGACGGGATATGTCTTCACATTCTTACAGGCACCGGTGAGTTGACGCTCCACACTTCAGTCTACCGTCGCATTGTCGACCACAGAGGCTGAGTATATGGCTATGACAGAAGCCATGAAGGAGGCAATCTGGCTTCAGGGATTGCTTGATGACTTGGGCGTGGAACAGGATATGTTGAAGATAAACTGTGACAGCATGAGTGCCATCTACTTGGCAAGGAACCAGGTCTATCATGCAAGGACGAAGCATATTGATGTCAGGTACCATTTTGTTCGGGAGATTCTGGAGGAAGGTGACATCGACTTGTTGAAGATTCACACTTCGGAGAATCCGGCCGATATGCTTACGAAGGTGGTGTCGGGAGTGAAGTTTGCACACTGCAAAACTTTACTCCATGTCCTTCAGGTGATTTGAGCTTGCTAAAGCTCATTTGGGTGAACTACGGACGGCTTGATCCCTTGGGCAGGGGTACGTAGGCAACCATGTTGGTGCAGCCGCTATTGAGTCGGTGTTCGGCTCAGATTTGGAAATCTTCACCGAGGTGGAGAATTGTTAGAAAGAGAGGATATTACCAATACCAAGGAGCTGATAGGATTGCCGCTGACAGGATTGCCAAGTGTCGAAGATCGCTAGGGAGTCGATGACGAAAGGTAAAGGGGACAGCAGCAGCAGAAAATCAGGCAGGTCGGTCGACCGGACCGGTCGACCGACATACATAGCATGCACGGGGTCTTAGGCGGTCGACCGGCCGGTCGACCGAAATGTTCTGACTGCAGGAACCAAACTCTCTGTTGTCTTGGGTCGACCGCACCGGTCGACCGGAGAGGAGGTCGGTCGATCAGCCGGTCGACCGACGGCCGGGTTTGGGCGAAAATATGCTGCTCCGCAAATCTGGGTATTTAAGCCTAATGTTGTTTTCTAGGGTTTTGTACCTGCGAAAAAGGATTAGCAAAAACTCTCTTGCATTCAAAGAGGCTAATAGCTATTGTAAGCATCTTCCTAGTAATTACTCTCTCCATTTGATTGCCCCGAGGACGTAGGCATTGAGGCCGAACCTCGTTAGATCGTGTGTTTGCGATTTGTGTGTTCTTCTTGTGTTTGTTGGTTGTTCTTTGTGCTTGGAGATCTGTGGGATTCTCTATTGGTTGTTGTCATCAGCGCACAACATTCATCAGGCCCCGATGTCTTATCAGGGGGCCAAGCCATAACCACCCTTTCAACTTCCTTCTTTGTTACTGGCATGCAAAGAGCTGCATTCTGCAACTCCGTGAATACACTTTGAACACCTGGTATCTCTCTGTCCCAACCACTAGTTGTTGACCCCCCCCCCCCCCCCCCAACCCCAAACAAAAAAAAATCACTTTTTAAGTACACAAAAGCGAGATCACCAATCGCCTCACGGCCCTTAACTCTCTCTCCCTGATCATTGCGCAATTATGTAATCAGGTTTCGAGCACGTCACACAACCATAGAGAGAGATGATATATGAACCACTTTCCTTCGCATATCATATCTCATGTAGGACTAAACAAATAGGATAAATGAAGACTCATGAGAAAATCAAGTTTTCTCATATGATTGTGTTCACTCAAACCCAACAGATCGTACTCCTTGCTTTGCTTCACTCTATTTACAGAGTGAGATACATATTGAGGTGCGGGGTTATCACTCTCAACTCGCCACATCCATAGCTTTTTGCATCAGCGTCTGGACTCAATCTTCTGCCCATCTCCACAAGGAATATATTCGCATGATCCCTGGGCTGGGACCGTCATCTAAAGCGAGCAATTCAACGGATACAATGATCGAAATTATTGGCAAGAGCCATCGATTTTCTACATGAGGGATGTGTGTGCCCATGACTTGGTAGTTTGAAGTACATATGTTGGATAAGATGCTGATCAGTCCATGTTTCTCTTTTCCACGGTAAGTAGATCAGCTCATGTACTCTTCCGTTCTTCTCCCTCTCTGTCTTTAGGAAGATTATTTGAGGGCCTTCAATTCCCACAAAAATAAAGTCAAATTCCACTAAAATCATGACCAAATCTTTGGTTCTCTGCAAATTGAACATGGCCTTTGTACAATGATCCATTTTGTGGCCATGGCTTCTTCCATAAGGAAGGAACAAGAACGAGCTGATTGTAACAGTGTTGCGCCTTCCTTTTTTTCGGTGGTCTACATATCGAGAATTCAGTTATTCAGAGAGTGGTCATTGACATTCTTATGTATCATTCTCCCATCAAGCTCCATGAATTTGAATTTGATTCCCATAATGTTTGGATCTCTCGAGAGATGAGATGCAAATGGATGCATTCATAGATTCTTATTTCTTATTTCTTCTCTGTGTAAAGTCATTGAGCTTTCAAACCATAAATGCCTTCAACATATACATGTATATGTTAATTAATTATTTGCAGGCTTCTATCTATGGTTCATTCAGTGTCAAAACTTTGTCAATGAGAAGATGTTTCAATTATAATTAACTAAAAGAAGAGAGAGCTCAAATATATTTTTCCTCTAGGTATAGATTTATTTGTTGAGAATAGTTGCAACAAAATATAACTAACAGTTGTCATATCATGTGCTGATTCCCTATGGGCAATAATAAAGTTTAGAAAAGTTTTTCTTTGAGTTGCTTTTCTTTTTTCAATTATTGACTCCAATAATATATAGAATATTATCCTCTTAAAGAAACAGCAGCATGATTTCATTTCCAAACTGTTTTAAGACTCTCTCTTTGTGAGAAGATTAAGGTTCTCTCTCTAGTAAGCATGCTTATCTTCTAACAAGCAAGTTGTTTGCACATTTAAATTACCAAGTAAAAATTTTAATCAGGTGAGAACTCCACGCCAGCTTTTACTTCTCCTGTTATGTATCATATGCTCATAAAAAGAAGAGAAGCAAGCTTCGATCCGATATTTTAAAATCAATGGAATGTAGTCCCCATGCACGTGCAGAGTGCATGACCACAATCTTGTCTTGTTTCTCTCTACTGTAATGGTGAGCAATGACACGCAACTTGTTAATTATTAAATCCCATAGGCTATAAACAAACGTCACCTTTGTTAATTAATTAAATAATGTGAAATTAATTAATTAATCACTGATGAGACAGAGCACTAACTCTCGAGCAACTGACCTTGCCATAAGAAAAACAAAGATTGTGGAGAATCAAGAACTATCAAACTTCAAGAGTAGAGCAAAAAAAATATAGCAAGTGAAGCATACTAAAGTTAGACACAAAGATTATGGCGAACCCACCGTCTCATAAAATAAACCCCTAATGAATCCAGGACCATTGCCAAAAGAAAAATCCTCCCATTATCTTTCTCGGGAACAAAAAGCCACAGGGCATCGTCCTTTTCTGTCCAAGAGAGGAGGCTCGTAGATTTTTTTAAAGCTGTGTTGTTTGTTTGAAAGAAAATCAGTTAGATCATTAGTATCAAGCAAAATATATTTTTTATATTAATTATTTTTAATATTATCAGTTTTTTAATTTCTATTTTTCATATCAAACAAACCTAAAACTAGCTCTCTAACTATAAGTCTTCTTCCTTCTGGGGATATTTTAAGCATAAATGAATAGGTGCATGGGCGGACCCATTAGTGGGCTGGGCCGGGCTACAGGCCGGCCCATTTTTTTATATATAGGCGTAAACCTAATTTTTATTTTTGTTCTTTTTTATATATTTTGTTAGACACCTTTCTATATTGGTTTTTTTTAGCAAATTTATTCCTATTTCCACTCCTGATTTAGTGGAGAATACTGTTTTATTCTTTGATAAATTCATATAATTCATAAGTATATGTTATAAAAAATTGCAGCCCACCCCAAAAAAAATTTCTGGTTCCGCCCCTGAATAGGTGCCCATGTTAATAATTTTTTTTGTTCTTATTTTTGAAAATAAATATCAACGTAGACACTAGTAGCCTGTTTATATGATAAATCGATGGTGGGAGGAGGGAGTATCGGTGGCAACCGGTAGGATACGGATCCTATATGATCTATATATGGATTCGTTATAAATTTACAGGAGTCACCTGTGAACTCAAACTCACTAAGAAAGTTAGGATTCACACGTAAGGATCGAAACTCAATAGTTTGTCGGATTTGGGTTTTAGATTATCTAAATCTAATAATTTTTTGTCAGATATTTCCTGATTCGTTCCATATCTTATTTTTATCTCATATCATGACACACGTGCAACTTATGTTGGTCAAAATATTAGATGTGTCTAATGGGTGGACAAAGTTATAAAGATTGGTGGGACCTACTACTACTCTTTTATTAGGGTTAGGGGCGTTATGGGAATGTCACTAATCAAAGGGTTATATATATAGAGGAAGTCCCTCTCTGCAAGGAGGCATTATTTTTCACTCATAAGAGTCTAGGTTTAGCAGAGAGAAGGCTCTCCATCTCGTTCTCTACAGCGAAAATCTAAATACAGGTATAGTTCATCATCTTTCCTTCAAAAGGGTATGTTATCTAAATCTCTTCTATTAAGATTTATTATACATGCTATTTAGATCTATACATGGATGCACTTTATCCATCGTTATTCACAAAAGAATCAGAATGAAATTGAAATGCTTTCTTGTTCAAATATATTGTTTTGATTATATTTCTTAGAAATTATTAGACATATGTAAAAAAACAAATAATTTTATATGAGTTATGTTTACAAGGGAAATTGAATAAAGTGAAATAACTATAAAAATATTCATTCAGAATGGGATCTTTAAGGATTTATAGCTAGAACAATTGAAGAATTAAATTTACATTTAGGATCCAAATATAATAATTCAGTTTATATTTTTGAATCCCGCCAAACGTGCAAAGGCAATGCTGCAGAGTTTTTGCATTGAAGGGTCTATTTGGTTGTCGTAACTGGCCGTAATTCGTAGTTGTAATTGGTAAAGTCTTTTACAATTATAAATGAGTTACATGTATGTAAATTTTACGGTGTTTGGTTGGTAATATAAAATTGTAAAGTGGGAAAGTGTATTGTACTTTACGGTGTTTGGTTGTCGTAATGTATAAGTCGTAAGTGAAAAAGTTGACCACAAAATTAACTATTTGGTGATTTTAAAAGTTTTGATACTGCAAATAAATATTAAAAAAGTTAATTATTAAAAAATTTTAATATTAATATTAAAATATTACAAATTTGTATGACCACAAAATTAACTAAATTAACTGTAACTGGGCTGTAAGTGAGTGGTAACTGGGTTGCAAGAGAGTGTTAGTTCAGTTATGTAAGTCTTTTACGAATTATGGTCCAAACAAACGCCGTAGTTGTAACTGGGTAGTAAGTCATTTACGAATTACGGAGTTTTACGCGAAACAAACGGCCCCGAAAGTGACACCATTGGTGTAGTTTCTTTCCCAAAGAGTAATATTTAAAAATAACAGAGAGAAAGAGAGTGTGTAAACAAGAAAAAAGCTCTTATGAAAAAATTGCCATGTTCACACGAGGAGAAAATTCATAAAGTATTTACTGTCTCAAAATAAAGTGAAAAAGGAGAGATTGAAGAGCAAGCATGAAATTGAAACAATTAGAGTGTAGAAACGTACTGTTGTGATAAAAAAGAGTCTTCGTTAAAGACGTCGATGAAATGAGGGACAGAACATTAAAAATATGTTTTTCTGTAAAATAAGAGAAACTTACATAAAAATTATCTAACTCCATCTTGGGATAAAAAAGAATGAAAAAAAAAATCAGAAATCTCATTAAAAGATTATAAAAAGATTGAGAGCAATTTCTTCACATGGTCGTGAATGCCGACAGTCGTTCACTTTTCGATACGGTTTTTACGATCACGTGTTGGTCGGCGGACGCGGGAAAATAAACATCACAGGTCAAACCCCACTCTCTCTCGCCGGAGGACGTCGTTGTTGTTAAGCCTCTTGCGGGACCCACTGCCGCTTTCTGTCAGCCTCTGGTGGGTCGCCCAACGTTATTTCAAAAGGCTTTATTGGTACGTGACCAATGGCGTCCGCCTGTACTTTTCTCTGTGGGGCCCGCACACGTTAGGCGGGTAGTGGCTGTTTGACTGGGAGAAAAATTTTTCTGCGCGCACGCGCGCAATCATTGAACAGTATTTCTGCTAATTTCTCGGCTCACCCGAGCGGAAAGGGACTGTGAGTTGCATTGCAAACAGTGTATTATGTGAAAAATTCGAAGGGGAAAAAAATTTCTCTCCGAAGAGAGAGAAGTTATAAAACGAAAATAGAAAAAATGAATTATAATAAAAAAAATATATTGTGTTTTACGATATTTGGTTGATAAAATAAAAGTTAAATAAAAAAATATATTGTGTTTTACGGTATTTTATTGTTAAAGTGAAAGTGTGAATGAGAAAGTATATTGTACAAGTGTAAGTGAAAAGTTGGCCACAAAATTAACTGTAGCAGTGATTTAAATGTTATAAATAGTATTAAATTAAATCTATTATTGAAAATTAAATTCTATTAATAAATTTGAGATAAAATATTAATAATTTTAATATTTTATTTATAACAATAACATTAATAAAATATTAGTATAATTAGTAAATATTACTAAAATAGTAACTAAATAAATAATTATAAAATTTTAAGAAAATGTAAAGAGCATTAATAAATTTTTAAGAATACTAATAAAACATAAATATTAAAAATCCTCAAAAAAATAAAAATATATAGTTATAATATTATAATATTATAAAATACTTAAAATTTATTATAATATTAAATTTTATTATAATATTATTGTAATATAATAAAAATATAAATTAACAAAGTAAATTATAATTATAACTTAATAATAAATTATTATTATAATATTATTATAATGAATTACAATAACATAATAAAATATTGATATAATAATAAATTATATTATAATATTAATAAGTAATTATTTATATTAAGCAATAAGTAAGTTAAATATATAGTAATTTTATATTAAAGCATATTATTGTTATATTAATAAAATATTAAATATAAATAAAATATTACAAAATTTGTGTAAATATTAATAAAATAATAAAGTATTAAATAATAATATTAAGTAAAATATTAAATTTAATTAATAAAATATTAAATATTAAAAAAATATTAAAATTAATAAATACTAAAATTACAAATATAAAATAATTAAATAATTAGATAAGAAATTAAACACTATTAAAAATATTAAAAATATTAAATATTTAATAATATTAAATTATATATTGATAATCAAGTAACTGCTTTGGACTGCAAGTGAACTACAAGTAGGATTTACATTACCACAAATTAACTGTAGCAGCTACAACTGGAAAATATGGGTGTAAAGTGAGATTTATATCACCATAAAATTAACTGTAGTGATTGCAAGTGAAAAATGAGAGTTGTAATTTGCAAGTTGTTTTACAACGAAACAAACAGTTGAAAATGAAAAGGAGGTTTTACGACTTACGACTTGTGATGTTTTGCGGTGAAACAAACGGACCCTATATGAGTGATAATTACAAAAGGGTTCTCTGAATTCAGGTAAACGTAATGTCCGTTTCCTATTAGAAGAGATTCATGTAAAATAGATAGAGGTAGGGAGTCCTGCTCAATTTGAATATCTAACTCCCTTATCTGGCTTAGGATTGAGTCGAACATCCCAGCTTGAATTGGTGTAGGAAAGAGTTCATCTCTATCTGGTGATCCGGGCTCGACTATAGATAAGGATGAACTGCCTCCGGGAGGTTGCTACTTTATTTGAATTAAGATTAGGCTTAAGGATAGATATCTCTGTAATCAGATTTGACTCTTATGTTAATCTCGACCCATTCGTAATCCAAACAAGGTGATGATTTTGGATTAACCGTTCTACAAGTAACCACGTGTCACATATCCAAGTGAGGCTGGATTGATACACATCATGATCTCGGGCGAGTCAGAAAGCGTCCACTATGAATACCAGTTATATCAGTTAGTTATATCAGTTCTGTACATACGAGGAAATTACAAATCCAGAGTTTTAAAGAAGATACAGGGCGTGTTTGGTTGCAAGTAGGGGAAAGTAAGACGAGAGTATAATTGCTCACTTCTCTATATATTCAAACACCGGAAAAGAAAAATAAGAAAACCCCTTTTTCTTTTTTCTTTTACACAACCATTTCCTCGCTTTCAGGGTGCTACAGTTAATTTTGTGGTCATATAAATCTAACTTGTAATAAGTTGTGACACAAAACAGTTAATTTTTTAATCATGCAAATCTCACTTGCATTCTAATTATAATATATTTTTTATTTTTAATTAATTTTTATTTTAATATTATTTTGCGATCAATTTTTTCATATTCACTTTTACATTTCAATCTAAACACCGAAAAAGACATAATATTTTTTAAATCATACTTTCTAACAATATTTAAATACCGAAAAATTTATTAACCAATCCTCAAGTTCCAAAAACACTATTCCTACTTCCTTGCTTGCACTCTTAACCAAACAACTCCACAGATTAACCCACAATTTGTTTATCTTAATATCCTTTTTCTACAGTGTGGGAAAATCATGTCTCAGTCTCATTAAGTCAGTAGAAATTTATTTGGGTTGCCGATTATGTCTACTGGAGATGAAGAAGGCTATACCCGCCCAACACCATCCCGGTCTCATTAAATGCAAAAACCTTTTGTCCTTATCACGTGCCTCTGACTCTCTTTGTTCTTGCTTTCATTCTACAGTTCTTTTCTCTTCCAGGAACTTGATGTGCATGGTGTATTCTGATGGCATATATCGTCGGGAGTTCATTTTAGGCAGCTTTCTTTGTTTTCGTACAGGGCCTGTTTTGATTGAGGGCGGCAGTGAGAAAACAATAATATTTTTTTTGAAATAGAATTGATTAGTAAGTTTTTCGTTGTTTGATTGTTGTTGAAAAGTATGATTTGATAAATGTTATGTTCTTTTCGGTGTTTAGATAGTAATGTGAAATTAAAAGTGAAAAGTTGACTACAAAGTTTATCGTAAACTAATATTAAAATAAAAATTAATTAAGAAAAATAAAAAATGGATTGTAATTAGGATACAAGTGAGATTTATATGATCAAAAAATTAACTGTTTTGTGCTACAAGTTATTACAAATGAGACATAACTACAAAATTAACTGTAGCACATAAAAGTGAAGAAATTGTTGTGTAAAAGAGAAAAGAGAAAAAGAAAAGGAGTTTTCTTATTTTTTTTTTCGGTGTTTGAATAGATAGAAAAGTGAGCAATTATACTTTCCCATTTTCTTACTTCCGCTCACTTCCTTGCAACCAAACATGTCCAGTGATCAATTAGATTTATAGACAGTTCAAATGCAAGTGACATTTGAAGAAAATATTTGTGAAAAGGAAAAGATGGAGAGGGTTAAAGCAAGTTAACGAGTTGTTGTGCGTGAAGATTGACATGTTATTGAAAGGCTTAGGCTTCATCTACCAACAAAAGTTAACAAGAGTTGAGTTTCTAACTCTCGCTGACTCTCTCAAGTGCTCAAAAATTGCAAGAGATTAAATTCACTTTGCCTCTTAATTTTTTGGGACAAGTACTTAACTTTTATATCAGTTTCAAACTCCTACCCCTACCCTCCTCCCCTCTTAATTTTCTCGACTCTTATTCACGAGTTAACTTCTAACTCTTATGTAAAAGCATGGAATAGCCTTCTATTTTAACTTGCGGAAACTATTAGTGACAACTATTCAAATTATTTAAATGGAACAAACATTAGTAATGACATTTATTTAATAATAGTTAGGTGGAGACCTGAAAAGGCTTTTTACAGCTTGGCCGCGTTTTTTTTGTGACGCTAGCTTCATGTCGCAACAGGCCTCACTACTGTTTGTTTTGAATAAATCGAAAACCATGTTTTGCTAATTATAATAGTTATAATTAAGGAGAATTCTATTTCATTTGAAATTTTCTTACGACGAGATTATTATTAGATGAAATGGACTATATTTGGCTTAGGGCCTGTTTGGTTGTCATAACTGGCCGTAATTCATAAGTCGTAATTGGTAAAGTATAGTTGTAAATGAGTTACATGCATATAAGCTTTATGGTGTTTGGTTGGTAATATAAAGTTATAAGTGGAAAAGTGTATTGTGTTTTACGGTGTTTGGTTGTTGTAATGTGTAAGTCGTAAGTGAAAAAGTTGACCACAAAATTAACTATTTGATGATTTAAAAGGTTTTAATATTGCAAATAAATATTAAAAATGCTAAATATTAAAAAAAAATAATATTAACATAAAAAAATAACACAAATTTGCATGACCACAAAATTAACTGTAACTGGGCTGTAACTGATTGGTAATTGGGTTGCAAGTGAGTGCTAAATGGGTTGTGTAAGTCTTTTACGAATTACGGTCCAAACAAACGCCGTAGTTGTAACTGAGTTGTAAGTCATTTATGAATTACAGAGTGTTACGCGAAACAAACGACCCCTTAATTTTCTTTGATCTAATCCTGAAGATGAGAGAGAGAGACGGGGGATTATTGTAAGACGATACAATTGCTTTCAATCCCGGGCAAGGTGTATACTTTTCTTTCAAAAATTTCAAATTTACTCTCATCATAATTACATTCTAATCCTCGTGAAATTTGAGAGAGTTAACAAGAATGAAAAGACTAATTTTTGCAAACCATGCCTTTCTGTTTCCTAAAAATTGTCTTTTTCGCCGTGAAAATAGAAAACGGGCGCACTGGTTTTGTCTTTGACTCAAGGGGTAGTTACGGAATCGTCGGATCCGACGGTCCAGCCACAATCAGGACGCGTGGCGCGTCCACGTCACAGGGTGGCCAGAAGCGGTCAGAAGAATTTTATTTATCTCCGGCGTGAGGATAACAACGACGCACACACTCAGACAGCGAGCTGCTAGCTCAGCAAAAAGCGCCGATATTTTCCCTCCCCGCTCCGTGGGGCCCGCTCATAGAATATCACTACCCACCGCACCGACTGAGTCCTTCTGGTCCCGTACAGAAACCTCAATGCGACACCCAACGTCCTTCCCCCAAGCCGGCGGGTGATCCCTACAGCATATAAATATATTATGCGAGCATTCGCATAGTTTTAACCATGTCGTTGCCCGTATCTCTCTCGCTGCTGTATCCTCGTGCTCCTCATGTGCCGAGTAATCAGTCCACATTCCACAATGAGAGAGAAGGGAGCGGTGGCTTCTGGTATAAGAATCGTTCGGTCGTCTCTCTCCTTCGTTTTCTCCGCAAAATTCGGGCTAGGGTTTGGGTTTCTAGAGCTGGAGCTAGGGTTTTTGTGCTTGAATTCGATTCTTCTCCTTGAAGACGGGAGCAAATCATGGTCAAGATCTCACCAATTTCCCCTGAAATTTTGGGCTAGATTTAGGATTTTCGATCTCGATCTACTGAGAAAAGATCTTAAGAAGAAGAAGTAGAAGCCTTTAAATTCCAAAGGGTGAGAAGTGATTGAGAAAAATGAGAATTCCAGCCTGAGAGCGGAGAGCTTTGTTCAAATTCTTTGTGTAATCATCTTTGAGACTGTTGAAAGCTGAAAACAGAGAGAATTCTGTTCAGATTCTGCGAAATAATCATCCTCAATTATTTAAATTTCCTTCCTCATTCTCGGAAAAACCTCGAATTAGGGTTAGGATTTTGGTGTTTCGGGTTCGGATATTGGGACCATTTCGAGGAGGACCCGATAAGATGATCCCCTGCGACTACTGCTCTGAGTCGCCGGCGGTGACCTACTGCCGTGCCGACTCTGCCCGCCTCTGCCTCTCGTGCGACCGTCACGTGCACTCCGCCAACGGCCTCTCCCTCAAGCACGTGCGCTCCCAAATCTGCGGCAACTGCGGGTCCCAGCCGGCGGCCGCTCGCTGCACCACCGATGGCCTCTCCCTCTGCTCCGACTGCGACTTTGACGCCCACGGGTCCGCGTCCGGGCCCGATTCGGCACCTGCTTTTCACGCCCGATCCGCGATCGAGAGCTTCACCGGCTGCCCCTCTGCCTTTCAGCTTGCCAACACTTGGGGATTTGATCTCGCCGCCAAATCCAAGTCCGGATCTAGACCTGAATTCGGATCCGAATCCCATTGGTGCAACCCTGACTCGTTTCTGGCCGTCGATCCGGTGTTCCAGGTACAATTCGTCTGCAGTCCGAATTATTTCCGTATTTTACAAAGTGGAGATTATTTAAATACCTAAGGATTTTATAATTCCCAATTTTTTGGTTTATCCATTTTTTATATTAATTATTTCCCTTGAAAATTTACAATTTGTTAGAACGAGGTGGTAGTGACAGATAATTTTTCTTTCTATTATATTTTAAATTGTTTCAAATGCTATGGCTTTCGTTGAATTTCCAATTTTGATTGTTAGCTAAACTACTCTGCCCATTGAACTTGTTGCTGTATTTCTTCTAGGACCTGTATGTTCCCTGTGGTGAGATTAAGCAACAGAAGAGTAATCCTCTGTTAGATCAACTGATTGAACTGGCAAGTCGGGACTCGACGGCGGCCAATTTCCCATCAGATAGGGGGACGGGGTCGCCGGTGCCGTCGGATTTGAGCCCAAAAACACCATGTAGGAACACCAATCTTGCAGGAGGTCAGGAAGAGGACCATCAGATTGTGAATCAGATGCCATTCACTTCAGTGCTTATGACGGCAGCCCTGTCAGGTTTTGTAGATGTCAAGGGAACAGAACGGGTTGTTGAAGATGAAGAACTAATGTTGGATTGTGGGCCCAACACCGACTACTGTGCTCAGGTTTTGTGTCTGAGTAAACTCTAATTTAACTGAATTTTTTATTTGATCGACACATTTCTGAATATTCTGAATTATATATACATATTTTTTCGGAAGTTTAGAGTGAGAATTTAGTCTCCACATGTATGAATATAGTACATCTTTTTTGTTTCTTTTTCCTGTTTAAATGAATTCTTAGTTAGCTGAGCACTTAACTTTCTGTTTAAAAAAAAAAAAAAAAACCTTGCATTGTGATTTTTCCTTCTCTATATGTAGCAGCATACCGGGTGCAAGTGAGTTTAAAATTTTCTTCAACTTCTCATGTTGCATTTTATATACACTTTACTGTAGGTCAAACTGTCATAGTTACTTTAGCACGGCTATATATGACGCTGTTCACTTAATGTTGAAATTCTAGATTAGATTCGTCAGTATTTTTGTACACACCCTCTTATAGAGGAATAAGAAGTCCATGTTGTAGATTATTTATGAGAGTAAAGAAACAAGATGGAAGGTAGTCATTAATTCTTAGTTATTCTTAAGATCCTACCACAATGTCCATGAATTGGTATAAGTTTATAACTAGTATGTGACATGGTCTGAGGCGCTTAATTTTCGACCTTTGATGGTGTTCATTTGGCTTTGGAGATACGTTCACTGCCACCATTATCCGAACAATTCCCAGTACGGAATGGATCAGAGAGGGAGCATGATACAAAGTCAGGAAAGCTTGACGATTAAGTTATTTTCTTTATTCTACTTTTCTTTAAATGATGCTTGTCAGACCTCTCTATAAACCAATGTGAAATTCATGATGACATTTGCGTTCAAGAGAAGACATCACCAGAGAGGGCCCGGGTTGGCTCCAGCGCGCGAAGGACTGTGATGGTCCTTCGCGATGTGGGCCGTCCATCACAGCTGATGGACGGCCCAAAGCGGGAGAGAGAAAAGAAAACATGTTTTGTGGTGGGACCCACAGCCGTCCATCGGCTGTGATGGACGGCCCACAGTCCGTAGGAACATCACCTAGTCCTTTATGCGTTGGAGCCAACTCGACCCCACCATAGAAGACATATCACCAAGGAACCTGTAAGGCCAATTGGCTGATAGATCAATCGACCTTTTCTCATGCAACTTAAGCTCATGTCGCCAAGAAACAGATAATCATATCTAACCTTTTTGGTCATGTGGTTTAAGCTTATGCAGTCCAGGAGAATTTACTTACTATTATTCTTATTGTTTCTTTTGGAGGATTAAGGAGCAGCTACTTGTTTATGCCTCATTGATTTGCCTAAAAAACTAACTAGCTCGAGCTTGAATTCAAAGATTATTGGGTTTTGAAACAAGGAAACTATAAAATGTTATCTGTTTTGTTATGAACATGCATCTACGGGTGTTGATGTAGTAGCTATTGGCTTAGAACTCACATGATCGAAAATGACAACCCCTATTGGACTTAGTGAACTTGTTATCTCTCTGATATTCCCTGTGGGAGGGCGTGTTTGTTTTGAGGAAAAGAGAGGAAAAAGTCTAAGTGGGAAAATCTTTTTTCCACTTTCACTGTTTGTTTCAATGCTAAAAGTGCAAGTGGAATTTGCATCCCACTTATACTTTCTCAAAATCTCATTTCTCACTTTTGCATCTTCGTTTTCTCACTTGCAGAGTGTTGCAGTTACTTTTTTAAATATTTGATACTAAAATATTAATATTTAATATTGTGATTAATATTTTTAAATTTAATTCATTTTGAATACTTCTATAAAATATTTTAATATTTAATATTTAATATTTTAGAGTTTATATTTATGTTATATAAATATTTTATATTTTAAATATTTTTATAAAACATTTCCATATTTAATTTTTGAAATAATATTTATATTTTAATATTTAATATTTGAAATAATATTTAATATTTTTATAAAATATTTATATTTTAATATTTATGTTTTAAAATAATATTGTAAGATTTAATATTTCAAGAATTTATATTATAAATTTAAATACTATTTACAAAAATATTTTAATATTTAATTATTTTAGTTAGTTTTTAATTATTATTCTACTTATTTATTATTAGTTTAATATTCAATATTATATTATTTTTATTACTATTTAATATTTAATTGAAAAAGTTATTATACATTTTAATTTTAATAGCAGATTTAATTTAATAATACTGGTATTATTTAAATTACCAAACAGTTAATTTTGGGGTCAATTTTTTTACTCACTTTCATATTACTAACCAAACACCATAAAACACAATATACTTTTACACTCTCACATTACAACTAAATACCGTAAACCAAACTTACACAAATCTCAATTTCTCACTTACAGTTTCACATTTCACGTACCCATTTCTCATTTACATTTTCCCTCCCACTTGCAGCAAACCAAACATGCCCTAAGCCACTCTTGCCTTTATCATTTTGCCTCTTTAACGGCTCCAATGGATTTGATCCACTTAAACCTCAATAACTCCACTTTGGCTTGACCTTGTGAAAATAATTTTGGGTTCAAGTGGGTTTGGTATGGACAAAGGCATGGGACTGGGATTTAGTTCCGCATGAAAGAGAGTAGGATTGATATATGTAGTTAAGTATGCTTAGACTTAATAACTCAAGTAGCATTAACCCTTTTGAGTCAATATGGATTCAAAGCATGTGAGTTAAATCAATCTGTGTCAGCGATCTCCTTTTAACCAATCTCTTGCTGGTAGGCCTTTGAGTATAAAATTGGATTCTTGTGTTGCTTCTTGACTTTGTTCGCATTGGTTGTAACTTACGATGGAACACATATTTTCACATTTGGAGTGAGGTGTCACTTTGTCTACCATGACTTAGGATTTTCTTCATACTAACATGTTGATGCACCTGAATCAACAACATGTGGTTCATTGCAAGCGTTTGTTAGAATTCTATCTACATCAACCATCCAGTTGGTGAATTGGGTTCGACTGGATCCAATCAAGGCAGAGATTTGTTGGGTGAAGACATCATCTGTTTAAAATGGTTTGCTGTTGCAAGAGCATGAGATTGAGATTTAATCCCATATTGGAAAGAGGGTAAGATGGATATGTGGTTAAACACGCTTTGGACTCGTGACTCAAACAAGGCTAATTCTTTTGAGGTTAGTATGGGTTCCTAGCTTATTAACTAAATCTACCAAATCTATCTATGTTTGCTGCTGGCCTTTGAAACCAATATTAGTTTCTGCTCTAATCGTGCATCCTGAGCCTACTTTACTTTACTCCAATATTCGTTCTTGGCATTTGATCAAATATTCATAATGAGCGATCTCACTAGCAATTTATCATCAATATCTTGTAGAACTGTGCATCCACTTCTAAGGCCTGTGATCCACCATTGCTATAAATCCAAGTTATGACAAAAGGCACTCTCAAAAGTTTAGTGGAGTACTTACATGACCTAATAGGGAAACCTTATTGGAGTTTCAGAGCCTAGACTCATTTAACTATTAACCATCTTTATTTCTATTCTATGTGGGACTAAACCCACATGTGTCTCTTTTCACATTGCCTAAAAAAGTTCGAGCGGATTTGAGCCATTTAACCTCAACATTTTCCAACTAGCTTATGAGATAATTATCTTTGGATGTGAAGGAAGCAAAATGTTGAGAAAAATTCATGGGAAATTAGATTTATATGATTTTAAAGCAGCCTCAAGGCGTTTCCTTTGTGTTGCTTGTTTCCAAGTATGGCTCACAAGTTGGTTGTCTTTTAGAGGCTAATCGCATCATATGTCCTTTCATGTTGATGCCTTAAGTTCTCTTCTCCTAAAGCTTGACCGTTGATGTTGAATTCAGCAAGTCGATAGCATAACTCATCGGCTTTATGTTAATCTCCAGAAGAGTTGATAAAATCCATCATGTCCAGGTTCCTTGCACTTATAGGTGATTTCATAAGTGTCTTTGATGTGCTGTCCATCTCATATAGTCACACACAACACAAAAAGGTCTCTTTGATGTGCTAACATCTAGAAAAATCTTAGTCATATAGAGAATCTTCGAGGCATCATTGTACATTGGGAACAAAAAATGTTGTAGGAACTGTATTGTTATCATTAATGTCACAAGTTAGATCACATAGTTGTAGTGATTATGAGATCATGTGTTTGTGGTTATTGGTTAGGCACCTCAAAAAATTTTTTTTCCCTTTTCTGTTTTTGGTGCTCCTTGAACTAATATTGCTATCTTTTTCAAATGTACTATGGTTTGTTCTACAATAAACTTGAGATTAATTGTTTCCTGTGCAGCAGATATGGGATTTTAACCTTGGAAGAACTCGGGATCACAATGAATCATCTCATCTTGAAATTGGATATGGTACAAACAATGCTGGTTTTATGATCAAGAGTCACAATGATCTTCTTAAAGAGAATGCCTTCTCAACTACGAACATACTAGAAGATATATATGACATTAAGTGTGCTTCGGCAAATGAAGATGTCTTGTCTACCAACATCCATCACATGCCATCACAGAATGTAAGTTATCATCTTATGTTTATTTGTAGTAAATTTTCAATAATGAAAAATCTTTATGATAACTTGTAGCAGTAAGAACTAAGAAGATGTGGCTGACTTTATCACCTTATCCTTCATCTCTCTTTCCTATTAGAAGATTATGGAGGTTTTTCTCATACTTACAGCTTTGACTGACCAATTCAGTAAGTCATAATAATATCATGTGGCAACCTTCCTGGTTCATGGTTGTTTCATTCCTGGTTCATAGTTGTTTCATTTCACGAACTTGACATCTTCTCATAGACAGAACTAGACCACAGACTCATAGAGTATTGATGGTCTGTTGGCAGCTTGTTTTTAGAGTTTGATTGGTCCTTTCTTTCTGTGAGCCTTATGTGCTTTATACTTCATATCCTAACACATTTGTTGGCAAAAGACTGGGTTACTGTGATTACATGAAAACTCGTAGCCTTGGAACTTGAGAAGGTAGTCCTTTCTTTATATGAATCTTATGTGCTTTTTTAATCTATAATCCTAACCCATTTGTTGACAAAAGTGTGGGTTACTGTGATAACATGAAAACTGACAGCCTTGGAACTTGAGTTTGCATTAGTCTTTCTTAATTATTCAACTGAAAAAATTAACCACTTCCCCCTTCTTGGTGGCTAGTTTACTGTTGCCAGATTCCAGTTATGTCCTTGTAGGCCCAAATGAAGTATAGGCTCATCAAATCTGTATTGAAATTTGGGTAGGATTCTACATTTTCTTCTTGGATTCAGCTCGGTATCTGTTTGATTCTTGGATCTCAAGCAGCTCTAGCTTATTGTTCCCTTGGATAGCTCTGCAAAAATTCTCACAAGCACAACATGCAATTTGCAACAACATTTTCTAATGTGACAAAAGGCAAATTTATAATGTTAGTTCTTGGATCAAATTCGTCTATGAATACTTATTTTGCAACAGCAAACAAACAAATAAAAACACACGCACACAAAAGCCCAAACAGCGCACACACAACCAACACCCCCCCCCCCCCCCCACCCCCACCCCCCCCCCCCCCCCCCCCCCACCAAAACGCCCCACCCACCCACCCACCCACACACAATTATGTGTTAGAAGTTTTTCTAGGTAACAGTTGTGAAAAAACCATGATCAGTTGTACAACTGTTTTTTAAATGCTAAAACAAGTCAGGAAACCAAATTGAAGAGAAATTAGGAAACAAGCAGACGTCTAAAGCACAAAGATTACAGTAAACTATGAAGCTAACATAGTACGGTAGGTCAGATGTAGAGCAATAACCTGCTCCTTGAAATGAAGTAGAACACATTCTGTACAATTTATTAGTTCTGCCTTCTGTGCGAAAGTTCTAAATTTCTAATCTGAAATCCAACTATTTATATGTGTAATCACTTTGACCTGGGTCTCCAAATACGCTGGTGTGAACTTAACAAAGTATGCACACAGAATATATTACAAGTATTCCTAGTAGTGTAATTTCTATGTCCATTAACTTTGATTTTCTACCTGTTTAATATAGTATGGAGTAGCAATAAGGTTACAACATTGGTCTGGGATTAGAAACCAACTTGTTATCTGGTAGTGATTGGTTGAGTTTAGCAGATAATTGGCTCTCTTACTGCCCATTGCCAAGCTAGGATGCTAATATTTCTCTGTTTCTCACCAATCAGCAGGGCAAGGTTAACATGTATGGGAAATGGAAGAGCAGTGCAAACAGTTCGGTGGCAAATTTGTCGATGACCTTCGGAAATAATGTACCTATGATGGTTCCGGCTATAGGTTCTTCCCATGATGAGGGATCTGGCAGCAGCATGAAAGAAATTTCCTTTGGAGAGCAGCCAATATTCAGAACTGAGATGGTAAAAGCGATGAAGAAGGTGGACAGTGAACTACTGGCCCAGAATCGGGGTAATGCCATGTTACGCTATAGAGAAAAGAGAAAAAATCGCAGGCATGTATCATTATTTTGTCCCTGGAATTTGCTGCTAAATTTTTATTTCATGGCGTCGTTACTAATTCTAGTGCTGGATGATTTTCAGGTATGAGAAACAGATTCGTTATGAATCCAGGAAGGCGAGAGCTGACTCTAGGAAGCGAGTAAAGGGCCGTTTTGTTAAGTCGACAGAACTGCTGGATGTTGAAAATCGTGGCTGAATCTGCTTCCGTTTTGTAAACCATCCCTTTTTTTTGCTGTAAATGTATATCGTTGTCGTCGTTGTTGATGTTCTGTTGTTGATGTCGTCGGATTTGCCAGGTCTGTCGAGATAAGCTGTAACCCTGAATGAAATGATAGATCTTTTATATTTCAACGCAGCTCCAGTTTCCAGTTCCGGTTATTGTTGTAGGTTTTTCGCCAATTGGAAGACATAATGCGGCCTGCCCTGTGCTCTCCTATTTTCCGGATGTGTAGAGATTTGAAGCGCCTTTCGTGGATGAATAATGTTATGAATACATGTTATCAATGACATTCTATTTTTATTAATAATGGTATGAAAATTTTTCATGCAGAAGTAACAAAGTGATGAATATTGTGTTGAACTTACGAGAATTGATGATTTATTGAGTACTAAACTAATTTATCTTAGTTTTATTTGAAGACTAGACTAAGACGAGGAATTAAACTTGGCTATGAAAACGGAAGTGAAAGTTGTTACTTTTAGATGAGAAAAGTGATAGGGCAATCTATTTCGATAATTAATAATAAGATTTAATATGTTAGATAGTGTTAGTAATTTTGTATTATTTATGCTAATAATCAAAATTTTCTATCTTAATTGATATTATCTCTCAAGCAATACTAGTAATATTCCCTCAACGAGAATTCACGATCTCTTGATTTAGTGAATTTACAAGTTAAGGGATACATTAAGTTTTGTAGTTTTTCTTATATGATTGCACAATTTATGTATCTTTTCTCGGTATCAGCATGTGAGATTATGATTTCTATTTCTATGAAATTATATCAGATTATTTTCTCTTGGTCTCAAATCTAACCAACTAATTAATTGTGACCATCAATTAATATCATTAAAATGGAATAAAAATTTAACATTTATGTAGCAAAAGAAGAACCAATACATATCAACAATATTATATTATTATATGAATTTGTTTACATCAACTCCCTAGCTATAGCTAGGAGATTTAATTCATGTTAAAAGAAGTACAATGCATACTATTAAACATGAATTTTATCTTCAAAGTAAATTAGAAAAGAAAAGGAAAGAAAGAATCATTTTAGAGATCAGAATCTGAACTCTAGGCGCTGCCTCTCCTATGAACTTCTCCCAAGCGCTAGAATTCTCAAAAGCTAACTTGATTTTATTGAATACTTCAAAGTATGGAAAGCTTGATTCGATAATTTTTTACAAGGGATTACAACGACTTATGTAAACCTCAGAATCTTGAATCAACCGACTTAGGGTTTCTAAAAGATTTCTAATCATATACAAAGTCCTCATAAAATTCTCATTAGGAGTTGCCTTAATTAGACAGCTACCCAGCAATGATTTTTGGTCACTGGTTGTGTCCAGTGAATACACCTCTAATTTGGACTTTGAATTGCAGTAAGAAAAAGCGTTGGCTCTGGTTTGACTAGTCAACGACCGCCTGGCCATCTGGACGGTTGGCCAGTCGTCTTTCTGTGCAATTGGGCCTTCAATTTTTAGCAGAAACTTTCCTTCAGCTTGTAGACTCTGTTGAACCCTCTGATTTCATCTCTGTAACGTTTTACTGCAATCTTCTCAAAATATTGCTTTTCGGCTTCTTTTCTCCAATCTTCTCTTTTGACCTGATTTCTATAAAATCATATACAAAAACACCCGTTCAAAATTAAATATGGCATAAAAGATAGATATAAATCACAGTTATCACACCCACATACCTATCTTTTGCTAATTCTCGAACAAAACATAAATCCTAAAAAAAAAGAAAACAAAAAAAATTCCTAAAACTAAATAAAAATTCTAATTCACTTTCGTAGGAATCATGATTGCACTTAATACGTGCAACAAGCTGTTAAACCCTTAGGTTACCCTAGAGGATGAGTTTTGTCTCGTGAGAGATTATAGTGAATATACCCACAAATTTGAAGAAATAGGTGAATAAATAAAACAAAAATAAAATAATGATAACCAAAAATAAAAAAGATAAAAAAAGAAAATAAAAATAAAAATCTAATTTTTTTTATCAAACGAGCATCACTAACAAATAAGATCTTTAGTTTTCACAAGTTATTATTTTCAAATTCAATCTCAAATAAAAGAATCCTTTCATCTTATCCTAGACGCTCAAATCCTATGTTACACACCATCTTTTCTAAGTTTTTCGACCTTATGCATCTTCCTGAACGTGTGATAGTTCTTAGCTCGGAATTTTGGTTCAAACTTTCCATCCTAATTTTTTTAAAGCCTCTAATTATCTTTCGCGTAAATAACAAAGCTTCCCGAGGCTAAGGTACCTTGCTACTTGATAAATAGATTTGTAAAAAAAAATAGTAGAAGTTTCAAAATATTACCACTCCATTATTTTTTATGCACATACAACCACTTCTCTTTTTTTAAGATTTTTTTTTATAGAAGTTTTGAAGTATTCCCACTTCGATTGGCTTGTATGCATAGGTAGCCAATTCTTTTTTTTTGGAATGTTAAGCCATCCTCATCATCCCAAACTTTGAACTATTGTGTATGTGAATGTAAGATGCATATTCATGTAAACAAATTATAGGTGACATTTATTTTTTAGATTTTTTTCCTCTACTCTAAGAATTAAAAATTTTATCGAATTGATTTTACCATTAAATTCAAAACTCTATGGTCACTTAATTATTTAAAAACTAGCTAAACTTATTGCAAAAAAATCCTAAAAAAAATAAAATCTATCCAAAAATAATAATTCTAAAAATACAGCAAAAATAGAAAATAAATCCAATACCAAAAATTACAAAGAAAAGTAATAAAAAAAAAATCTTAGGATCCTCTCCAATACCTAAACTGTGCCATGTCCTTATGCACAGTAGGAGGAACCAATAACACATATAGCAAATAAATTTCACCCCCAAAAATCAAGTAATCATTTCAAATTTCGTAAAAATCATGAAAAATTCATCTATTTTAATTTTTAGAAAATACCCATGTTCATACAATTCCAACAAAAGATCTTAAAAAAACTAACAAGAAAGAGAACTCACATGGGCCAAATCTGCTTATTTAATTTTGAATTTTCATGACTACGCAGCCATGTAGATAGCTAACTAGTCGTCCTACTTTCTTTAATGATCATAGATTTGGCTGGCTGATTTATTTCATCATGAAGGTTCATCCTGTAGCACTGTATCAGACCGGTCCAGACAAAGGAAAGAAAAAATTAGATTAAGATAAGTAATTAAAATTAAAAATTAAAAGAGTTTAAAAATTTTGGGTTGCCTTATAAGAAGCGCTTTATGTTATAATCATTAGTTAGGCTTTCCTTCAAAGTCATCCAATTCATTTGATATCCATAGTGGTCCACCCTCAAACAGTTTTATGGTCACGCAATATTCACAATAACTTCTCTTCCTTCATATCTGTTGTTACTGAAGCTGTTGAATCATTGCCTATATAAGCATACCTTAGATATGAGGGCAGTTGCATGAAATCGAGCTTAAGAGGTTCTTTGATGGATGGGACCAATGTAGATGAACTCTTTTCAAGCTCTCGAAGTTTGTCCTTCTTGTGTTGAAAATTTGTGTTCTGACTTCTAGGTAATTCACACACTCCCTTCTTTCTATGTTTGCTTCAATGATAGAGTCTGAGTGGATGATGGAAGCTTCTAAAGGCAATTTAGGATGATCTCTTTTGAATGTTTCAATCATGAGCTTGTCTATAATATCAACTTAGAAGCACGTATCCGTATCCATTAGGTATTTCATTGCTTCAAAGATATTGAATGTAACTTCATCATTCTATGCACGACGAGTCAGTTTACCCTGTTGTACATCAATTAATGTTTTACCAATTGTTAAGACAGGTCGTCCAAAAATAAGAGGTATATTCCTGTTCTCGTCCGTGTTCAACACGATGAAGTCGCCGGGAAAGTAGAGCTTGTCGACTTTCACTAGCACATCTTCGGTAACTCCTCGCGGGTACTTGATGGATTTGTCTGCTAATTTAAGTTACACAATGGTTGGTTTTGCCTTTCTCAAACCCAATTTTTTAAAAATCGAAAGCGGCATCAAATTAATACTTACTTTAAGATCACATAAAATTTTTCTGTGAAAAAAAATTTCTATGGTGCAAGGTATAGTAAAATTCCCTGGATTCTATAGTTTAGGAGGTAGTTTATTTTGCAAAATAGCACTACACTCATCATTAAGCATCACTGTCTTCTGCTCCTCCAACTTCCTTTTGTTCAACAAAATCTCCTTTATAAACTTTGTGTATTTTGACATCTGTTCTAAAGAATCTGTAAAAAGAATGTTAATGTGCAATTTCTTAAATATATTCAAGAATTGAGCAAATTGCTTATCTCTATTGTTTTCCTGAGCCTCTGAGGGAATGGAATAAGGTGAACATATTCACTGTGGCCTTCTATGCAGTATGTGGTAGAGGCCTTAAATCATCAGCAACATGGCTGGTTGGCAATCCAGACGGCTGTTCAACTATTTGTTCTTCTCTGTTCTAGCTGATCTTGATTTGTTTCTCCTCAACATCTTTATCAGAGCCTTCCTATTGCATTAATCAGAAGAATCTTAATGTTTCTGTTCTAGTTGCTTACCGCTCCTCAAGGTGATCATTTTTACATGCTCCTTCGGATTTGTTTCGGTATTGCTCGACAAGGATCTTGTGGCTTGTTAGAGAGCAGGTTGGCAATTTGACCTACTTGAACTTCAAGATTATGGATGGATGCCACTTGGTTCTTGAAGTTTGTCTCCATTTTTATCATGAAAGATGATGTACTTAAAGTAAGTTGTGCTGGTGCATCCTCCGTCTTTGTCATGAAGGATGCCGTACTTGAAGTAAGTTGTGCCAATGCATCCTCCAAGTTCATTTCTTCTCCTGTGGTAGTTGGTATTGTTGTTGGAAGCTATTGGGCTTTAATACATAGTTATTGTTTCCCCATAACAGATTTGGATGGTTCCTTCATGCAGGATTATATGTGTTGGCGAAGGGGTTATTGGGTCTTTGAAAATTATTGACATAATTGGCTTATTTGTTTTGAGTATATGTAAATGGGTTGTCAACTTGACAATCTCCATTAGAATGATATTTTCCACATAAATCACATGCTTGAGTTTGAGTTTGTATTACACTTACATTGGAGGCTGCCAATTGTTTTGTCAGCAACGCTAGTTGAGCTTGTATCGCCGTAACAGCATCTAGGTCATGCACGCCCGCAACTTTTTTCGGCATTACCATTTTGCCATTGATAGCTCTTTGAAGCCATCCCTTCTAATAGCTCATAAGCTTCATCTCGCTTTTTGCCCATTAATGCTCCGCCAGCAACTGCATCAATCATCATCTTTGTGCTAGCTGATAACCTGTTGTAAAAGAATAAAATCTCTAACCAAGCAGAGAGTTCATGATGTGGAACTTTCATAATCAACCTCTTGTATCTTTCTCATGCTTCATAAATATTTTCATTTTCAAATTGAACAAAACTTGTGATATCATCTCTTAACTTGGCCGCCTTTGATGGTGAAAAATACTTGGTTAGAAATTTCGAAGTCATCTCTTCCCAAGTAGCAATTGTTCTTTAGTAAAGAGTTGAACCACATCTTTGTTTTATCTTTGAGTGAGAAAGGGAAAAGTATCAATATCACTGCCTCCGTTGGCACGCTATTGTGCTTTTATATGGTCATGACGGAGGCTATAAAAGAGGCAATTTGACTTCAAAGGTTGTTCGATGACTTGAGGATTGATCAGGATCTGTTAAAAATCAATTGTGACAGCATGAGTGCTATCTATTTGGTAAAAAACTATGTATATCATGCAAGGACGAAGAACATCGATATTAGATTTCACTTTGTTTGAGAGATTTTTGATGAGGGTGACATCAAGTTATAGAAAATTCACACGAAAGAGAATCCCGTCGATATGGTTACCAAGGTAATTCTGGAGTGAAGTTTGCATATTGTAAGGAGTTACTCCAAATCTTTCTAGTTGCTTGAGCTCGGTGGAGTTCATTTGGATGAACTACAAATAGCTTGATCCCCTGGGCAAGGATACGTAGGCAAACACACTGGTGCAACCCGTTGGAGTCGACATGGTATTATGTTAAATTCGGCTAAATCTTCACCAAGGTGGAGAATTGTGGGGAGAGAGAAGAGTAAAAAAAATTAAAGGATAGAGTTTTTAAAAGATAAGGCATAGAAATGTCGACAGCCCGGGTTGTCCACATTTGAACTCGGATACGCTCAGCTACTGAAGCGAGCTGTCGATAGTGTTTTACTGAAAGTGGAGTTTGTCAGAGAACTGTCCAAAACCCAAGACAATCTCCTTGGGCTGTCGACAGTAAGAGGATTCTGGGTGAACCTGACCAGGTGTCTGAATTCGTTTTTGATCAGAATTTGGAGTTATTGGTTTCCTTTTTCTTGAGTGACTTTATGCTTATATAAAGAGGGGTAATTGTCCCTGAGATTATATCTAGTAGTTGATTGGTTTAATAAGAACTCTCTCCCATCCTACCCCGAGGACATAGGCAAATTGCCAAACCTCGTTAAATCTTGTGTTCTTGCTTTCTTCTCTATTTGTTTTGTTCTTGTACTTGACGACTATTCTCCGGCGCATCTCTACTCTGACGCTGGTGGTTTCAACACTCTCTTCCTTCTCTTTTTCCTCTCTCTCTTCTCTCATTTTTTTCTCTTCACTTCAGGTTTAGTAAACTATGTCATTTTTAAATTTACATAAAATATCTGTATTTCCTCTTGAACTTACTCTATCAAATAAATAATATTTTTACAATTATAAAATAATCAAATAAATATAATTTTTTATAAAACCTTTTTCGTTATCTCCTTCTTAACCTTTTCTCTAATTTATGTAAAGTACTTTTTGTTAAATGTGCATAGCATGTATTCAGCAATGTAGTCTTAACAAACAGAGAAATTAGTGCATGCTAAAAACGACAGGGTAAATTGCATATAATATCCTGGTATTAGGATAATTTCTACTTCGTTTTTGAGGAGAAAGTAGAGAATGGAGGAACTGATTTTAGAAATGCAAGATATTTGTTATGTTCAGAGGAGAACTAAAAGGTAGAGGAGCTGATTGCAGCCTCTCAACAAGTTTCAACTTTAAGCATTGGAGTATATTTTAGCAAAGTCAATAGTCTTTATTATCGTTTGAGTTTAAATTGAATTTTCTATGTTGATATCACTTTTTGATTAAAAAAAAAAAAGTTTCCAATACCTTGTAATATTTAAAAATGTGGCAGCATGCTCCCACATTTTTACTCAAAGAAATAGTAGAAATTATATTAATTTCCTACTTCTACAATCACAATTACAACTCACAAATTTATCCACAACATAATATTGAAAATTTTAAAATAAAAGCTTAAACATTTGCAAATTGAGCATTGGCTGTCTGTTTGGTCTTGTACACATATGAGAGAGAACAGGTAAGAAGAATTAGTAGAAACCCTAAAAATGAGAGGAAGAGAGAAATCCCAACCCTCTCGCAAAACTTCTCAAAATAGGGACACACCTTGCCCCATCCTATCTCAGCATTCCCTCTCTTCCCCAAGTACGCTATCGCCGTTGCCGCCGAGGCCGACGCCATCGCTAGCCCCATGCTTACCTGCAAACAATACAAACAAATAACACGAAACTGTGAAGCCCTTGAGATCTAACTCAAGTAGCAGAGAATTAGAGTTGACTCTAGCAAGACTTAAATTCAAGAGTAAACTCTTGTCTTATAATAATAATGTAGAAAAAAGAAACAAACATAGATGGACTTGAAAACATACGGTTGGATTTTGGTTCTAGTTGACATTTTTTAAATCTATAACTCATTTAAAAGCAAATAGTATAAAGCACATACGCGTGCTAGCAAAAAGTAAAAAAATAAAGATACACATGCAAGTTTCTTCTTCCACCCTTCTTCTTAGTTTCTCTATTTTTTCCCCCTATCGTGTTAGATATTTTGTTTTATATTTTAGGTTAAATATTAAGTTTATAATTCTCTCTTTCAGAAAACATAAAACCGAAAAGAAAAAAATATTCTCTCTCTTTTCTTTTCGAAAAGAAAAACTAGATGCTCTCCCAAAAAATAAAATTGAGAAGGAAAAAACAGGAAACAAGATCTCCATTTCTCTTATGATTATTTGTTTCCTTTTCAGTTTTTCCTTTTATCGAGTTTCATTTTTCTCTCTCTATTTTTCATTTTCCCAAAATCCTTTTCTTTTATATTTTCTCTGATTTCTTTTCTTTCTTTTTTTTTTTTCTGATTATATTCTACTTTTTAGTGTTTTCTTCTTTTACCCCCCAAGTTTATTGTTCTTTCCAGTTTTTTCCCCCTCTTTTCTAATTTTTCCTTTTCCTTTTTGAAAATTTATTTTACGTATTATATATTTTATATTATATTATACCTTTTTTTTCTCTTTCTCTTTTTATAGAATTTCCTTTTCCTTTTTATTTTTTATTAATTCTTTTATTTTTCCTTCATATTTTATATTTTTTCTTTTAAAGTTTCTTGTTTTATTATTTTATCTATTTTACTCTTTTTACATTTTTTCTGTTCTAGTTTTTCCAGTTACTTTTGTTTTTCCCATATTTTTAATCTTTTTTTTATTATTTTTATCATTTGCGGTTCTTTCTTTTCTTTCCAAAATTTTCTTTCCCCCTTTTTTTGAGAGTTTTTCCCCCTTGTCTTTATGATTGTTTTCTTTTTTTCACTCATTTCTTTCTTTCTTTTTCTTGATTCTATTTTACTTTTACTTTTAATTAAATGCTTTCAATTTCTTTTTCTGATTATTTCTTTTCTCTTCTTTTCTTTTCTTTTGTTTAGATTTTTTAATTTTTCATTCTATTTTTTCTTTTCCTTTTTTGTCATTTTTTTTCCTGTTTTTCACTTGTTTCATTCTTTCTTTTTTCTGATTATTTTCTACTACATTTTTTTCTTTAACTAGACTTTTTTATTTTTTCCTTATTTTTTCTTTTCTTTTCTTTTATTTCATTATTTTCCTTCTATATTATATTTTAATTTTTTTATCTTTTCACAAATTCTTTTTTTCCTTTTCTACAAATTTTTTCCTTTTTTAAAATTCTTTGCTTTTATTTTTTTTCTTTATTTGTCATTGAATATTTTTTTTTACTTATTTAATTATCTTTATGGATTTGTGATGTTTCTATATTACTTATAAAGTATTGGCCATGAAAACTGAAAGCTGAAAAGAGAAGCACAAACCAAATCTAGGAGAGGCAATAAGTAGCCCTCCACCATAGTTTTGAAGACAAAGGGAAGAGATATCAATGAGTAACCACAGACCACTGCATTCCCAATCACAAAGAACCTAAAAACATCATTAAAAGATCCAAATTAATTTTCTCAGAAGAAGAAAAACAATTCCAATATTCTTCCATCTTTGTTGTATTCTTTGGGCAACACTTACTCAAATGCAGGAGATGACTTGAAGTTAGCAATCATTTGAAACCCTCCAACGTCTCTGCTCTCTTTGTTAAGAGCCATCGACAAAGAAGCAACAAAAGTGGTGAGAGATGCCAAGACTCTGAGCACAATTTGAGCTCTGATGTAGTACTTCTTGTAGGATTCTTTAGATGGGCATTGTTCCCTTTTTGGAGTGATGTTCTCCATTGATTTAGAGAGAGAGAGAGAGAGAGAGAGAGAGAGAGAGAGAGAGAGAGAGAGAGAGAGAGAGAGAGATTGATAAGAGGATTTGATGATTGGAGAGATGAATGGAGATCCAAGTATTTATAGAAGAGGAGGTTACAAGGTGAGAATTGGAGTGAGAGAACTGCCTACAAATCAGCATGGGCAGTCGGAGGTTACACAACTTGGAACAATCCAACAAAAAGCTTAGGGCGATCAGGTCACCTCAGGTAAGCTTACCTATCTTCCTCCCTAGCCCGTAGGGCTTGGAAACCCAATCTAAGTCGGGTCGGGTCCATGTTTCGGTTTTATGCAGTCGTATCCTCCATACCCGGTTGAGAATAGCGCAGGAGAAAGTGTAAAAATGACTCATATTCATACACGAAAAAGAATTGTCATTTATGTAAACTCTATATATTTAATACTCTCACACTTTCTTGCTCTCACTTTTTCTCTTTGAAGTTTCAAGGGGTAATTTCATAACAATTACAAGATAAAATTATGTGTGATACTGTCACGCTTTTCATTTAAATTATCAAACACCTATCCCCTCCGTTTTTTCATCTCTACGTTTAGAGAAATTGTCGACCATGTACAATACAAGCTTCACTTTAATCAATGTCCATGTGTGCGTCACAAATTTGACAAAAAAAATAAAATCTTTAATTTCTAATTACATCATGTTTTAGGCCGACCAAATGGGGTTTGTTGCTTCACAAAAGCAGCAAATTCAAGCTTCCATAGGCTAAACGCCCTCAAGGGTTGGGCAAGACAAATGATCACGACTACTATTTGTATCGCAGGATGGTTGGACATCCTACAAAGAGTTGTTACATCTTCAAAAATGTTCTCCAAGCTCTAATTGATGCAGATGTACTCAAACTTCGTCCGGAGCAAAAGAAGTAGACTGATAATATGACATCCCTTTAATTCGGCAGGGATCTCCCATTAATGCTAGCCGGAGTGGTTCCTATCTCGAAAGGAGAACTAATAGTGATCAATACCGATCCCATCATATGGAAGAGAAAGGTTTAGTCCATGTCTCAACTCCTCGTGGGGAGATAATGTGAGTTCTATCGTAACCGAAATTGATATGCTTTGATACCAATTATTGAGTGCATAAACGGGGATATCATACTTACTATGATATCAATAGATGGAAGATATGGAGATCCCCACCGATGACCTCAAGCACGCCAGGAGATCGATTATTTCGAGCACACAAGATGAATATTAAAAGATACAAGAAGAAGAACACACAATTTAACGTGGTTTGGCCCAAACTTGGTCTACGTCCACAGGGAGAAAACTTGAGAGAGCTTTATTAATAAACTTGATATAAAAAATCTAACCTTCTTCTTGATGACACAAAAGTATTCACTTTCTCCTTAAATCTACGCCTAAATCACAAGAATATACCTTCTCTCTATGCACATTCACCTTACTCTTTCTTGGCTTTTTAGGACCTTCTTGGCTTTTTAGGGTCTTATAATGTTATTCACCACAACTTTCTTCTGCTCTTCTGCTCCACCGAAATTCTAGGTTACAACCCTTTATTTATAAGATTTTACAATAAACTCCTATTTGAACTATGAGATGGTCTTGACCATTGGATACTTGAAGAATCTTGATCTCCTTGATCTAGATCTAGACTCTTTAATCTTTAGAAATAAATCTTCATTGATTAGGAATTGAATTCTTTTAAAAGGAAACACGCAATCGACTGAAAAGAAAACTGCTTCACCTTGATTTGTTTCTTTTGCTTCAAGTCATCGTTTTCTCTAACTCAATTGAATTTTCTTAGACCATCATAAACAAGGCAAAATCCTAACAATCTCCACCTTGACTTACTTTTCAAACCTTTAGCAAAGCAAATTGAGATTTTGGATTACTACCTTAATTCTTTTCTTGGTTGTAACCATATCGTGAAGCCTTTAAACTTGCCCTCTCCCCGGGGCCTTTGGCGGATTCATCATCATGCCTTAGGTCATCTTGAATCTCGCCTGAATGCACCATTTTTGTAGTCATCCTGCAACTCTTAGGCTCGTTATAGTTTTCCTTGAAGCTCCACCTCGAAGTGAGCTCCCTTTAAGTTTTTCATTGAAACTCTCTGACTTAGTTTTTTCCCCTTAACTCGTATTGAATCACGACCGCCACCAACCAATTCTGCTTTGTGATGCCATCCCGGCCATGGGGCCCCCACCGGTCTTGAGGCAATCCGCCTCTTATTTTGCCATGCGCTTGCCGACTTTACACGAACATTGTCAAGGGCTTGTCATGCCATGGTCTTCCACCGATCACTTGGTGATGGTCTATCTTCCATCGATGTTATAACCTTAGGACTTTTGTCTTCACATAACTGCCATGGCCTTACTAGGCCTTCCTGCCACACACTGTCATGGTCTTCCTTTCATCAATCAAGGCTACCATCCACCACTGCATTGATATTTGCCAGATCTATTATCCTGTTATTGATGATCTTTAAACCTGATAGATCCATCAATACCTGCGATAATCTCACTGTGTCACGACTACCCCGTCGTAACTTTGATCGTGATCTCTGATAATTCCTTCAACTGATCTGTACAAAACCTGCATCAGACATTGGAATCTCCTCTATCTGCACCCACCATTGCATCCAAAATATTTGAAAACATAGGATTTAACACCTTGATCGTCTGAATTCGACTACGATTGCACGATCTATCTTTCAATCAATCTCGTCCATTGATCGTCTTCATCACCCTTTACCATTATTCCTTAGACTACTACAGCAAGCCTCCATGGGATGCCTTGTGCGATGCCTCTATGAGCTCATCGAGCTCATCTTGTCGTCCGCCATTAGCGATGATTCGATCGTCACCTCCGCATCTATCATGTTCAGATTTGAGCATCATTGAGCCTTAATGAATCCACCTTGATCAATATACTCTAAAAGTCATGAATCTTTACCTTAAAACAAAGCTGAACTTTCTTGTTGTCTTCTTCATCTTGATGCCTCCTCCGAACTCCGTCGACTTAACATCTTCTTCATCTAGAGCACTTGAGTCCTGAACGAACACCATCAGCTCTGATACCATTTGTTGTAACCGAAATTGATATGCTTTGATACCAATTATTGTGTGCATAACTTGAGATATCATACTTACTATGATACCAATAGTTGGGAGATACAGAGGTCCCCACCGATGACCTCAAGCACGCCATGAGATCGATTATCTCGAGCGCATAAGATGAATATTAAAAGATACAAGAAGAAAAATACACAATTTAATATGGTTCAACCCAAACTTAGCCTACATCTACGGGGAGAAAATTTGAGAGAGTTTTATTAATAAACTTGATACAAAGAGATCTAACCTTCCTTTTGATGACGCAAGAGTATTCACCTTCTCCTTGAATCTGCGCCTAGATTACAAGAGTATACATTCTCTCTATGCATCTTCACCATGCTCTTCTCTTTCTTGGCTTTCTAGGGCCTTCTTGGTTTTCTAGGGCCTTACATTGTTATTCACCATAACTTTCTTCTGCTCCATCTAAATCTTAGGTTACAATCCCTTATTTATAGAATTTTATAATACAACTCCTATTTGGACTATGAGATGATCTTGGCCATTGGATGCTTGAAGAATGTTGATCAATTCTATTATGAGTTGATTTTCTTGATCTAGAAGGATTTTAGAACCTTTAATTTTTAGAAACAAATATTTATTGAATAGGAATTGAATCCTATTCATACTCCTCCTGAAAAGAAAACTCGCAATCGCCTAAACAGAAAACTGCTTCACCTTGATTTGCTTCTTCTGCTTCAAGCCATCATCTTTTCCAACTCAATTAGATTTTCTTAGACAATCATCTCCCCTTGAAAAAACAAGACAAAATCCTAACAGGTTCATCCCGATATTATTTAAAGTCAGCAATGGACTACTGTAGCTAAAAAAAAGTCCAAAGGTAGAGCTAGAGCATCTTATTGAAATGTGGCAAGTGTTTCTTCGAGAGAAGATGAAGTGGGAGTTGCTTCTCTCACCGACTCTGAAGAAGAGGAATATGCTTTTGCTGCTGATCAAGATGCTCCTTTCACATCCAAAACTCGGTCTGATAAACAATACTTAAAATAGTACAACAAGGCATGGCGAGTTTATCCAAGCCTGCAGAGGAGGCAACCAAACGACCCCCGAAGCAACCTTTGAGAGGTAGAAAGAGCTTCGTTATACCGCTCTTCGAAAAGATAATATGAAAGGATCATCAGTTTCTTCCGCTTTGATATCTTAGCTCAACTGACTAGTATCCTAGCCAGGATCATTCTCTATGAGCTCCTAAAACTCTCCAAGTCTACAAGGAAAGCTTTTAGAGTGGCATTAGCGAACTCAGAGGCTTCATGGCCCAGATTCTTGCTGTACGTGAAGAGGAAGACGACAAAAATTGTCATTAGTTTGCATGCATTACATTCACTCCAGATGACATATATATAAAAGAAAAACACGATAGGCCCCTTTATTACACAGGGTACATTTGATCAGCTGAAGTAAGTCTAATTCAAGTTGATCTAGGATTTGCGTTGAGCATTATGCCCCGCACAGTCATATGACTCTTGAAGATTCCCACCTATCGATTGAGTGCTATCCAGACTACTATCTATGGCTTCAACGCCAACGGAAAAGCCTAATGGGAAAGATCAAGCTCAAATGCCATATTGAGGACTTGAAGTCAAAAGTAATGTGTTATATTATTGATACTGACACGTCTTACAACTTGCTCTTAGGACGCCTGTGGATTCATCGCAACTTCATCATTTCTTCTACAGCTAATTAAGTAATGAAATATGCTGATGAAAAAGGAGAGATAAGAACGTTGATTGCTGAAAAGTATCCTTTCAAGGGGGTAGAGAATTACTTTATGGACTGCCTCCTCTATCAAGAGTTCCAAGAAATTGCTGAGAACCCATCATTAGAAGATACTGATTCTGGTAACGAGGCTGATACTGAGTCAGAACCAGAAGAAGAGTGGCTCTGAGAGTTGAATCCTCTTGTAACGAGCATTGATAAGCTCGATTTTAATAACATCGCCAACGATGAAGGCGAGTGGTTTATTAATGAAGATTTATATTTGGCTTACTTTTCTGCGTTAACTTTTGATTCTGTATCGTCAAATACTAGTACCTAATGATCCTGCATCTGTATGCATGCTCTAACATCATTGAACACTCCAATAAGTTTATCTTTTATGGTGCACGAAAGAGCAAGTGACGAACATGGAGCTTTCTTCAAAGTGCCAACCAAATATGAAGGTCAAAAGCCAATCCTATTCAGATGAGTCGAGTCTGAACTAATGACTCACGAAAATTCAGAGGACGATTTTGAGTCTCCATAATTATTTCATTATGGGAAGAAGTCACGTCGTATAATGGAGAGAATGTGATATGATCTCACCAAAAGAGTTGGATTGAACTTTGACAAAAGAAGACAAACATTACTTTGATCCTTTGCGCCGAAAAACAAAGCCCCTGCCTATTATCATAAGACTCGAAGGGGATTGGGCTATATGTCTATCCCAGTCTTGTCAGATTTCGAATATGAAAAATGGGTCCTCATGACCACTCATTAGGAACATCATCACGGGAGTCAGATGTAGCATCGCTGCCATTTTCAAAGGTCTTTCAGTAAATATGATTTCAACCAGTCATCTAGAAGATGAAGATGAAGACAAAGATAAAACTAAAGAAATGATCCAGTTAGGCACCGATCCCTGGATCAAACACTTAAACACTATTTGAGACATATACTTTGAACAACGTGAGCCACCCACAGAGGATAAAATAGTTCAGATTAATCTGAGAAATGAGGTTAATCCCAAACCCATCTTCATAAGAGAAAGCTTATAGTCCTCTGAGAAAGAAGACCTAATATGTCTTAGATAAGAGTATATAGATATCTTCGCTTGGAACTACGATGATATGCCTGGACTTGACACACAAGTAACCATACATCGTTGTTTGACGGGAGAATGTAAGGTTCCTCTGTAAAATTTTCTTGTATCAAATGAAAGATTACAATGGATTTACACTCCAATTACAAGAGAGGGAGATGTTGAGACTTGAATCTCCCCTTTGTTTAATGCTGGGTTCTTCAGGTGGCGATGGAAAGTGAATCTTGTTTTTCGTTGACCGGTGAACGTCTGAATCTCTTGGGGAATTTTCTCTTTAGGTGGCAGACGGAGTAACACAGCTCCTGTCGACCAAGAATCTCAAAGAGATTGTGGGCAAAGATTGGCTTGTACGCAGCAAGTTGCTTGAAGAGTTAAACTCTCTTTTCCTTTCTTGTGGAGGCTCCCAAGTCAAATTCTTCTTCCCCCCAGAATTCTCTCTGCCCTCCCTTAATAGCAAGCGGGGCTATTTATAGAGGTTCCAGAGGTGAACGTGCCCCCTAAGAACACTCCACAATGGGGGTTAACTTCCTCATTATATGGGCAGTGATTGACCCCATAACAAGGACAGTTATAACTGAGATGCGGGTTTCGACCCTCGCGCCTGGGTGCTGCAGTGGGGCTGAGACGCGGGTTTCGATCCTCGCGCCTTGGTGCTGCAGTGGGGCTGAGACGCGGGTTTCGACCTTCGCGCCTTGGTGCTGCAGTGCTACTGAGACGCGGGTTTCGACCTTCGCGCCTTGGTGCTGCAGTGGGCTGGGACGCGGGTTTCGACCCTCGCGTCTTGGTGCTGCAGTGGGGCTAAGACGCGGGTTTCGACCCTCGCGCCTTGGTGCTGCAGTGGGCTGAGACGCGGGTTTCGACCCTCGCATCTTGGTGCTACAGTGGGGCTGAGACGCGGGTTTCGACCCTCGCGTCTTGGTGCTGCAGTGGGCTGAGACGCGAGTTTTGACCCTCGCGTCTTGGTGCTGCAGTGCTGGCTATGATCAGCCTGCGTCTGGAGTTTGATTGGTAGTCAAAAGTGCATTTTTATCATAACATTTACCATCACATTTTCATATTTATTCATTTAATTTTGCACAATTATTAATATTTTATTATTTATTGTGTGCAGGCCTCGAATTATTATGTTTATAATAAATAAAGCCTAATGAAGCCCAAAAGCCCATATTTGAAGCCCAAGAGTCAAAGTACAAATATCAATTGTCAAAGTGCAATTATGCAAGGGCTAAAGTTGCAATTATTAAAGATGAGGGAAGGATAGAATTCTACCCAACCCTAAACTCTTGCAGGATGAGGATAAAAGCCAAAGAGAGTGCAAAGATAAAAATTCAAAGAATTCGGATTCAGACTGTACACATTTTAGTGTTTAAATCATAACTTTTGCTACAGTTATGCAAATCCGATGATTCAAGATGCTCTAGAAAGAAGACTTGAAGACCTACAACTCTTATGTTGATCAAACTTTCCAATTCAATCCGTAGATAAGCTGATTTCGGCGATCAACATGATAAGAAGTTGCAGGACAGATTTGAATTTCTGGAGATAAGATCTTTTTGGGAGAGTTGTACTAGGACTCTACATCTTCCAACACCTATAAATATCCCTGCAGATGCAACACAGAGAGTACACAGTCCAGAGGCGAGCCAAGGGCCAAAAGCTAGGGTTTAGGTTTTAGGTTAGATTTTATTTTCATTTTGTAAATTTTGTAACTGAGAGTGGAGATGCTTTCATGGAGGAAGGAATCATATTTGTACCAGGTGACATCGGTGTAAGTTTTTATTTTTCCCCATTGTTAATAAAAATCTGCTCGAGGTTGGTTTGTTTTTATTCTTGTTTCATTGTTTCTTTATTCTCGCTTTATCTTTGTTTTTCTAATCTTGTTCTATGTCATTGTTTCTCTCTGATGACTTGTAATCCGTGAGATCCGATTGCTTCGAGACTGCCTAGCCAACGAAGATCCCTTGATGGCTTATGGCGACGAACATCCTATACGCCATACTTGCAAATCTTCTGAGAAAAAGTAAGTCTTCGCAAAAGGATCGAAGGCAAGCAGACTAAAGAGATAAGTTTTCTTTCCTTTTCTGTTCTTTTCTTTTTGTAGATTAAATCCACATCTTCCACAATTCTTTCCCACAACTCATTGTAAATACCACTTTTCATTGTAAATACCATCGTGACTAACAAAATAACTAAAAAAGATAAATTTTTAGAGAAACTTGCTTAACGCTTCCATCGCAGTCCCTCCTTGAGGATCACGACCCGCATAGCCCTGCTACCGCGGATTAGAACTGAGACTTGCACATCTATTCTTAAGCTAACATATTCTATTTTGTGTGCAGGAAAAATCAGTCAACAAATTGGCGCCGTTGCCGGGGAGGGACGGTAAGTTTATCTCTAAAACAAAAATTTAATTTTTAAATAATTCTTTATTCTTTTCTGTTTGCAGGTTTGGAGAACAGGAAACAGAAACAGAGCAGCAGCAAGGACATACAGCAACCCAGTGCCTCTGCCCTCGAAGGCAGAGCACGAGGGCCTGCAAGTTTGCCGCGGATCCGCGGCAAGTGCAGTGAACTACTAATTCAGTTTTTTTGCAGATTGCTGAAATTTGAGATTACTGCTTACTGCTCTATTCTGTTTTGTTCTGTGATATACCTGTAAATTGCTAATAATTCAACAGTAAATCATTGGTTGTTAAAAATAAAAGTGATTAGACGTTTGCATATTAGGCACGTGTCTTTTCAATTATTTTTTACTGTTGAAGAGTGCTGGAGAAGCAAGGTACGTACGCATTGCATGTAGAATAGGACTCATCTCTTGGTTGATTTTCTGCTTTGAGTGATTCTTATCTATTTATCTTGTACACTTGCACTAATTCATCTTAAGGGCATAACACATTAACAAGATAAGGTGGGGATTTCATCACCCTTCCTTAGCCCAAAAATCATATCCCAAGCACTCACTAACCCAAGCCTAACTTAAAAATTAGTAGACATTGGCCCTAGGGACATCTCGGACTCAATAGGAGATTATCCTAAGGGGGAACAGTGCTGGAAGTTGACTCTTATCAAATCAGTGTCTAGGAAAGGGATTGAGGGCCGAAAGCCCGAAGATTGGTGGTTATTTAATTAAGGAACGTCTTTGACGGAAAACCTCCCACCACTCTTGCCCTGACCTGGCTGATTAACTCGTGGTCAAAGTCTGCACCCTACCTCCCGTGGACAGTCTAACCAGTTAGGAGTCGTCTAGGTCTAGGTCTACCTAACTTAGATTAGAAATTTTTCTTTTTTGTTTGTTTTTTTTCTTTTGATTGTGATTGTGTGATATGGCCTATAACAACAATTTTTTCAATTTTAATGAGGATCCATATTACACACCAACCTCTTATTCGGATATTACCAACCCGGCATATCATAACTTTGACCAACCTAGTGTGCCAGATTGGTCTTATCCGAATCATTACATGCCCCAGTCCCAATACTATGAACAAGATTGGAATAATCATCACTACTCTTCACAGAGTCAATGGGGATTCAATACCCTGAGCCATATGGTCAACCACCTGTTCAACCAGTATCTTCATATACGTCTTCTCCCACATCACCAAGGTTTCAGTCCACCATTGATCTATTTGATGGGTTAGAAGAAAAAGTGGATCGGTTGCAAGATATAATGAATGATCAAATTTCTAGACTTTCAAACATTCTTGAGCGAACCAACCAAGTTGATAGGAACCAAGAATCATTCTGTCTAGAAGACCTTGATCAAAATTCAATTTCATCACATCAATATGAACTTGCTCAACCCCAATCCTTGGACAAGTTGGCTAGTTTTAATTCAATGAGATTGAATTAGATTGTGAATGTGAACCCGATCCCCAACTTTGCGATTCAGTTTCCATCTTCGAATCTATGTTGACTCCAGTATCCTTACCCAATTTGGACCAATTTCTGAGCCAATATTTATTCCCATACCCATAGATCATGAAATTGAATCACCCATTTTTGATGATCATATGAACTTGACCAATTGTGCAATTTTGAAAGTCCCATGGAAAAATTGGCAAGTTCCCATTTTTATGAGATTGAAACTAATGAGATATGTGACCTAGATTCCCAAATCTATGATCAAGTTCAAATTCCCGAATCATTATTGACTCCTGTTTTGTTACCCGACTTAGGTAATATTTTAGAGTCAGTTTTGATTCCCACACCTATCATTCCTGAACTTGAATCACCAACATTGAGTCACATTCTATTGTGGGAAAATGATTGTAGACTTGAGTTTCAATTTCTTGACTTGGACCCACTTCTTGATCCTAGCCCGACTCCTGAACCTTTACTTGATTTGAGTTTCTTTCCTGAGTCGGTATTAGATCCTGAACCTATCATTCTTGAGTCCAAGTCAACCATTTTACCAAGTCACATTCTTTTGTTGGACATAGGTATAGACCATGACTCTGTGATGATTTTCCAGGACTGGTCATGTAAAGGGAGTAAGTTTCACGAGAGGATCTTCCATGATCCTATTCATTCTGGGGACTGTAAATATGTAAATAAAAAAGAGGTCAATAAAGGTAGGTCCCGTGAACTACCACGTTATCTTGTTTGGGCCGCATTTCGTGGACCAATTAGACCACCACCGGAACCACCCCCTAAGGTAATTTTCCGCCTTCCCTTGTTCTTTTTCATGCATATATGCATTCATTTCATACATTGAGGACAATGCATGAGATAAGTGTGGGGGTGGGCTTTACTAACATACTAACATAAGTAGACACTAACAAAATTTGCTAATAAAAAAAAATTTAAAAAAAATGTTATAAAAAGGAAATATTTTGACTTATTTTTTGAAAGAAATCTAAGTTAGTTTTAAGGATTAGGAAAATCATGATTAGGATTTCTAAAGACTTGGTCAAAATAAATAAATTGTTTAATTTTAGGTATAGGAGAGAAATTGAATAAATAATTAGTCTTGATTTTTACCTTAATGAAATGTGCATACCAAATGCATATCTAGGATTCTAAGACAAAGACCTTGTGCCTCTTATATATAAAAAAAAAAAAGAAGAAAAAAAATCACCAATTAAGCTGATACATGTGCCTCAAGAAGCATAAGTATTCATGCCTAAAGGTGAGTAAATAAAATAAAGTCCTTAGTTTTGGGGCCTAGTTCACTCGAAGTTGAGTCCGCGGGGTGTTTTCTCACCTGGTGCCCTAAAGCCAACCGGTTTGGGAGTCATCGACTTTAAGTTCGTTACATGGGTGGATTAGAAAGCCTAAGAAAACTAAGAAATATAATATATGTATTAACACATCTAATAATCAATTAGTTAGGTATGAGGGCCTCAAGAAGCCTTGATACTTATACGAAAGAAAATTAGATGAGTTTTAATAAAAAAAAAAAAAAAAAAGAAGAAGAAAAAAAAATAGATATTAACACATCTAAATAGTCAATTAGTTAGGTATGAGGGCCTCAAGAAGCCTTGATACTTACACGAAAGAAAATTAGATGATGTTATAAAAATAATAAAGAGGCATGAGTAGGGGTGCCACCGGATACGGATTATCCGTGGATATCCGCATCCGAATCCGCCTCCAATCCGGATACGGATATCATTTTTTCACATCCGTCAATATTCGTATCCGTATCCGTATCCGAAAGGTAGGTGCGGATGCGGATATGGTAAAAGTAATATCTTATTCGTATCCGATCCGATATCCGAATGTTGCGTGCTTCATAATGTTATCGGTATGGAGAAGAGTATTCTTCAATGGAATAAGGTATTAAATTTTGATATTTTGAGTTGGTGAAAAAATAATATTGAAAAGTACTCGATTCTTGCAAGAGCATCACATGATATTTTGAGTATTTCGACGTCAACCATGGCATCCGAATCGGCATTTAGCACCGGAGGACGTGTAATCTATTATTATAGAAGTCAAATGACAATGAATACGATGAATGTATTGATATGTACACAATAATATCACAGTATGTATCACATTTAATATTTTAATAGATGAGATAAAAAATAATATAAGTATTTCTGTTTAATTTATCTTTAACCATATTTATTTTTAACATATCTGATTAGTATCTGCATCCGATCCGCTAATATCCGATTTATATCTGATATCCGATTTTGACGGATACGGATATCATTTTTCCACATCCGCTAATATCCGTATCCGTATCCGTATCCGAAGGTTGGGTGCGGATATGGATATGGTAGAGGTAATATCCGATCCGTATCCGATCCGATGGCACCCCTAGGCATGAGAGTCCAAGTTAAGGAATTCCTAGATTCATAAGGGTGTGTATGACTTTTGGTAACGAAAAAGACTATATTAGAAATTCAATTTTAATCCTTACCTAAAATGAATAACAATTGACTTTATAAAAACTAAGTTTGAAGAATGAATAAAAATGAGGATCCTAAAACTTATATACTACTTAGTCTCTTCAATAATAATTCAAATATTTTCCTTTTTATGGATTTTGTGGGTGTAATCCGCTGAAAACCCTCACGAGACAACACTCGTCCTCTAGGGTAACCTAGAGGTTTAACGGCTTGTTGCACGTGCTAAGTGCAACCGTGATTCCTACGAAAGTGAGTTAGGTTAGATTAACTTTTTCTTTTTCTTTGTTTTTACTCGAGGACGAGCAAAAAGATAAGTGTGGGGGTGTGATTGGTAGTCAAAAGTGCATTTTATCATAACATTTACCATCACATTTTCATATTTATTCATTTAATTTTGCACAATTATTAATATTTTATTATTTATTATGTGCAGGCCTCGAATTATTATGTTTATAATAAATAAAGCCTAATGAAGCCCAAAAGCCCATATTTGAAGCCCAAGAGTCAAAGTGCAAATATCAATTGTCAAAGTGCAATTATGCAAGGGCTAAAGTTGCAATTATTAAAGATGAGGGAAGGATAGAATTCTACCCAACCCTAAACTCTTGCAGGATGAGGATAAAAGCCAAAGAGAGTGCAAAGATAAAAATTCAAAGAATTCGGATTCAGACTGTACACATTTTAGTGTTTAAATCATAACTTTTGCTACAGTTATGCAAATCCGATGATTCAAGATGCTCCAGAAAGAAGACTTGAAGACCTACAACTCTTATGTTGATCAAACTTTCCAATTCAATCCGTAGATAAGCTGATTTCGGCGATCAACATGATAAGAAGTTGCAGGACAGATTTGAATTTCTGGAGATAAGATCTTTTTGGGAGAGTTGTACTACTCTACATCTTCCAACACCTATAAATATCCCTGCAGATGCAACACAGAGAGTACACAGTCCAGAGGCGAGCCAAGGGCCAAAAGCTAGGGTTTAGGTTTTAGGTTAGATTTTATTTTCATTTTGTAACTGAGAGTGGAGATGCTTTCATGGAGGAAGGAATCATATTTGTACCAGGTGACATCGGTGTAAGTTTTTATTTTTCCCCCATTGTTAATAAAAATCTGCTCGAGGTTGGTTTGTTTTTATTCTTGTTTCATTGTTTCTTTATTCTCGCTTTATCTTTGTTTTTCTAATCTTGTTCTATGTCATTGTTTCTCTCTGATGACTTGTAATCCGTGAGATCCGATTGCTTCGAGACTGCCTAGCCAACGAAGATCCCTTGATGGCTTATGGCGACGAACATCCTATACGCCATACTTGCAAATCTTCTGAGAAAAAGTAAGTCTTCGCAAAAGGATCGAAGGCAAGCAGACTAAAGAGATAAGTTTTCTTTCCTTTTCTGTTCTTTTCTTTTTTGTAGATTAAATCCACATCTTCCACAATTCTTTCCCACAACTCATTGTAAATACCACTTTTCATTGTAAATACCATCGTGACTAACAAAATAACTAAAAAAGATAAATTTTTAGAGAAACTTGCTTAACGCTTCCATCGCAGTCCCTCCTTGAGGATCACGACCCGCATAGCCCTGCTACCGCGGATTAGAACTGAGACTTGCACATCTATTCTTAAGCTAACATATTCTATTTTGTGTGCAGGAAAAATCAGTCAACAGAGTTCTGCTTTTTGATGACTTGTCTTTTAATGATTTTTAGACAGCCTACAGAACCCCCTCCAAAGTTTTCGATATTCCGCAATTGGCTGGGACGGATTTGAAATACTTGGACTCTAACTGAATTCACCCTTCTCATGATTGGATTGCCAATGCTCCGAGCTTGATCTTGTTTGAAATATGGCCTTCGTGAGTGTATTGTTGAACTTTTGAAGCCGTCAAAAATAATCGTGGCGAGTGTCTAGATATGCAGTCTAAACCTCCCCGATGCTTTGAGTTTGTCGTTAGTATACTTTAAACCAGGGGTGGTAAGTCGTCTGCTTGTGCCAGTATACTGTTGAACTGAATTACAGAAGTAAGGACTGAATGCAAGTCCTGTAGACACAGGGGTTATGCTGCTTTAAAGACGCGCCTTCTGTAGGGACGCGATTTTTCTGTTGAATGCGAATTCGTGCTGTGAGCGCGTTGCCACATGTCTAGTAGAATTGAGGGAACATCTTCTTTTTGGTGCGCGAATTTCGCGCTGCATTTAATACGCTTTCCACGCGTCAGGCAGAGATTAGGCGTCGAGCCAAGCGCCGCGTATCTCTGCGAATCACTGTACCTATAAAAGACAACAGTCTTTCAAGAGTCATTATCAGACTCTTCTTCTTCGTTTGAACCTCTTAGGGTTAAGAAAACTCGAAACTTTTTGTTCTTCTTGTTTCTTTCATCCCCAACACCGATTTCACGGTCGCAATGGCACCAAAGTCTAAGCATGCTGCTTCGTCTTCCAAGGCCATCGTTCCTGAGACCCAAATGGGCGGTTCCTCCATACAGGAGACCCCTATTTCAGGTATTAAAAAGCATCGGACCTGGTTTCCACCATTAAAGGGCCTTACAGAGTTCTTTTAACTCTTAAATCCCTTTTGAATGTGAACCGCCAATGCGGGCTCATGCCCGTGTTTGATCTTCAGGTGCGGTTCTTGAGTCGATAGACAAGACACAGGTTTGATGACCTCTGCATCTTTTATCCGCTTGAGTCCGTACCTGTTTGTTGAACACAGGGCCCCATTGAGCCTTGCGTTTTGGATCCAATACTTAGAATATTTCTAAGTACGAGGGATTCAGATGCAGATTTCTTACGACTCTTGTGTCTTGTGAGATCAGATGCTGGTTTTAATGAATCTTGCGTCTGAGTCCGATACTTAGAAATTTTCATAAGTTCTGGATTGTTTAAGACGCGGGCTCCATGCTAGCCTCACGATCTTTGGATCTGGACGTAGATTTTGATGATCTCCGCGTCTGGGTTCATTTCTACGTTTGAGTTGCAAACACTTAATCATTTTCTTTCAGATTCCTGATCAAATGTTATTCTCTTTTGCAGTGCGATAATCCTCCAACCCTCTATACAAAAAGTGTCACTTCGGGCACGTAGGCGGTGCTGACCACAATCTGACCTTTGTGTTACAGAGGACTGCTCTTGTGACTACTGATAAGTCGAAGGAGCGAAAGGAGAAGATCTCTAAGGTCAGCATGAGGACCTTCCGGGAAATTATCACCGACAGAGTGTTTGAGACGGATTCGCGTACTCCGTTAAAGAAACCCGTCTTCTTTTTTGGCGATGTCATTGACGAGGATGGTAGTGCCTTGCATGACGGCGATTACAAGTGGCTTCGCCAGATAGGTGATAGGAAATTCTTTCTTCCCAATATGGAGAGGATGTATCCCCTATCCTATCTCCAGCACATGTCTGTTCATCGTGCAATGGAATGGGATCTTACCCGATCTGCCTCCAGTGTCTCTCTCGACATACTAGGCGCCAAAAGAATACACTCTGGCGGTCATGGGAAAGAGGTTTTTGGTTTATTTCCAGATTGGTCAGATCTGAGTATCCAATAGGGGAAACCCCTCGGCTCGGCACTACCTTCATCAATCAGTTCATGAAGGTAAGGGGTGATTTTCCCGTTGACTTCCGCCCGCTCGGGTGGTCCATTCTTCCGACAAGTCTTGGTGGGGCAAGATGGTGGGATTTGTCCTCGTCGAACTCCGAGCTCTACTGGAACAGGTGGGGCTGTATCATGCGGTCAGGGCTGTGCAGTATGGCATCCCGCAAAGTTTCCATAATTTCTATGGGATCCTGGAGCACTATAACCCTTTAACGGGGACATTCTTCACTCCGGCCGGAGAGATGGGGCTCGCCCTCCATGAGCTATATGAAGTTTCGGGGCTGGTTAGGGGAGACGCCCCTTATGAAGAATATGTTCCAACTTCTGAAGAGCTTCATCTCTTGAAGAAGGAGTGCCCTCAGATATACGAGACCTACTGGGAAGTGTTGTGTCACTTCCATATCTGTGGTCAAATAACCTCCTGGAGGACCAGGGGTGTCAAGCAGATGTCTTGGGCGAGCTACCTGTTTAATGGTATAACTGAGAAAGATCACTCAGTGATCATTCTGGCTCCTAGTACTGACGAAGAAATCGCTGAGAGGATTGACGCCTCTGTGAGTTCTTACACCACGGAGTCGAATGAAGACACTTTCAAACCTGATACGGTTTTTGAAAGTTTTCATCATCAAGCCCGGGTCCCCATTTCTGACCGGGCGCTACTGGCGGGCTTTCTCATGCTGTGGCTGAAGCGCTGCGTAGTGCCGACACTGCCGCATGAAGTGATTGTCGCCGATGTGGTGTACCTGGCGGTCTTGTTGGCCTATGGCAGGTCTATCGCCCTCCTTCCAGCAATGGCGGCTGGAATCCAAAGTGGGTTACGGGCTCTGGTTCAAAGCCTGTGCAAGGTGGAGGCCATCGTTGACTCCCAAGGTAGACCAGAGGTTGATTCGAGGGGAGGCCAAGAGTGAAGACCCCCAACTCCAGGATCGAGCTTCCATACACGTACCTGATGGCCTGGTATGTTATGCACTGCCCTTCACTGATGACGCCGGTGTCTCAATCCGAGGGGTTTGTCCCTTTTGTGCAAAAGCTGGAGACTCCAGCTGGTCTTGTTATTATATGTTCTATGTTCGGAAAAGTATTCTGAACATTTCGAACTATCATCTCGACCGCTGCTTCCCCGAGATTACCGGTGCATCTTATGGGGATAAATTTGCTGACCTTGTGGGACCAGATGACTTCACAAGGTTGCCATCAGGAGTCTTCTGGTGGCTGATTAATATTAGACCCGGGTATCTGATCTTTCGGCAAGGGAACTCATGCACAATCGAGCCCTATATGCCGAACCGTTTTGCTCGACAAATCAGTTATGATCAACTGTATGTCGGTAATCCCAATGCCAAACTCTCCTTCAGCGGGAATTTGTTTGAAGGTGCTCGGGCCTGGTATTACAGTGTGGCTGGGGGGACAAAAGCTATTTTCAGCTTGCCTCACAAGACGCCCAACTGCTACACGAGCCTCAGTTTCTACACTTGGTATTTCAGGCTAGCAAGATGCCTGATTACTCAATAAATCACTCATGTATCAAGAGCATTAAAGCGTCTTATGAGGACAAATTGGTGTCCAACAGATGCGCGCGAGGCATGGATGAATACCAGGCAGCTGAGAAAGAGGCAAGAGGGGAGACAGGGGTGGAACCGAGAGCAGCAGCACCCAAGGAGCAGCCTGCTAAAAAGCGTCGACGGGCTGTGTCCAAACGTCCCCATGGCTCTACTTCCAAAGTTGAGCCTACTCCGAAGAAGGCCAGGAGAGACTCGGGGGCTGAAGCTTCAATATCCGAGGCCGTCCCTTCTGGTGTGAGAAGCAGAGGGAGGAAGAAGAGGAGGAAGAAGAAATCCCCCTTCTTCGTCCTCGTGGACTACGCAGCAGGGGCCCCGTGATCTTAGAAGAA